>CM060961.1:228765964-228858464 GCA_030765045.1 Tenodera sinensis
ACCACCACCATCAGCACCACTACCACCACCATCACCACCACCACCGCCACCACCACCACCATCACCACCACCACCACCATCAGCACCACCACCACCACCACCACCGCCACCACCACCACCACCATCACCACCACCACCACCATCAGCACCACCACCACCATCAGCACCACTACCACCACCATCACCACCACCACCGCCACCACCACCACCACCATCACCACCACCACCATCAGCACCACCACCACCACATAAAGAGCCCTAACGGTCATTAAGGACCTTTACTTCCATATATATATATAACAACTAAAACAGAGCATATTTTAAATATAGGAAATGTAAATCATACTATAAAAATATAATAGAAGCAATATTGATGTTCGATAGAATAATAAAACGAAAATTATATTTATATTTTGTATTTTAATTAAACATCAATTATATTTAAAACAAATTTAGAAATATAAACAATACAAATAGAACTAACGAACCATATAAAATAAGAGTAGTTTGGAATAAACTCTCAGATAAAAAGGTAGGTAACAGTGAACAAATATAAAACAATTTAAGTCACACGTTTATCGTTATATTTAGGAATAAAATTATAATGTCAAATTCTTGAGCCTAAACTAACGATTGAAACTAAAACATTGCGTACAAATATTACTTCTTCGATATGTGAACAACACTAGAAGAGTTAACATTAGAAAATATTATAGTAACCGTGAGTAAGTAGAAATAGAAATTTTGTATATCTGATGGTGTCATTTATAATATTAATTAATATTTATTTATTTCATTCTCATTCTGTATTTACAACACTTGTAATTTTATATGAAACAAAGAAATTTCTCGTATTTCTAACGCAGAACTAATAATAATAATAATAATAATAATAATAATAATAATAATAATAATAATAATAATAATAATAATAATAATAATAATAATAATAATAATAATAATAATAATAATAATAATAATAATAATAATAATAATAATAATAATAATAATAATAATAATAATAATAATAATAATAATAATAATAATAATAATAATAATAATAATAATAATAATAATAATAATAATAATAATAATAATAACAACAACTATTAAATTTAATAGCGAGTTTTCCGTAAGAGAAACGTATGGTTCAAGTAGTCTACTTTGTACATGAAATACATTGTTTTAAAAATTATTATAAAATGATTTCGCTGAACTCTTCAAAGGAATAACTTTTTTTCTTACGCAAGAGTTATACTTCTTTTGGTAAGGTTACTAAACTACTAAAATTTCATGAAAATTGAAAAAAGAAATAATAAAAAGTTTTAAAATTTAGCAGTTAGTGCTTATACGTTTATTTATCCAGAAACTATACGACATAATTTATAAAAAATTTTGAAATTTCTATCACAAAAGAAAATTAGTGGAAAAATAATTTTATATATGTGTAAGATATTTATGAGAAGAGAATTCTAACAATTTTAATAATAATGTATTGTAACTGTTGTTAGAAAATAAAATGCAATAAATAAAGTAGAACATTTGTTAAGTACAAGCACATTGATGGAGACTTATCTGAACACGCCATCCAACTGCACAACAGTACTACTATTACTCATAACTACAGACTTGCATACGAAAATATAACTGTAAACATACTTTTACTATATTCATTTTTAATTAGTGTTATTGTCATGATTTTGGTTAAATAATTATAACAAATTTATTGTATACCGCTGTATTATACGAAATAGTCGTGATATAATTAATTGTTAAACCGACTCTAAATAAATAAAAAAATTGCGTAGAGTCCTATAAAAAGAAAATCATTTAATTGTACATGCAATAATCCGTAATTGAATCAAGTGAAAGAATAGCAAGTGTATGTAACCTATATTACGTCGTCTACATAAAAATAAGTTGTACGTAAACAAACTGGGCAAGAGAACTGCAGATAGTAAAGTGCATGACATAATGATTAACACAGTTTCACAACCTGCTTTCCTTTAGTCAACACAAACATGAAAAATAACTACATAACTATAATTAAAGTGACAATTGCTGGCTGCACAGACGTAAGTGAAATATACCAGACTGTCTTAACCACTAGGTGCTAAATGTTGCACAAAATGTCACATAAACTACGACTGACTATCCTACGATCATATTCTAACATTATCGTTATTACTTTTAACATAGCAATACAAACTCATAAACATTTACATCTTACCAACATTATTACTTGTTTTATAAATACCTCATATTCACCCGTAATCTCACTAAGTAATTGTGCGACCATAAAAAAGTAAAATTAAACTAAAAAACCTCAACTGTTGCACTCACATAACTTTGAACCATTTTGATTAAAATGTCATATGTTTGAGATATTTCTATAACAAATTAAATGTATATTTTGAATTTTCCGGCTATAGCCCCTGTAGTCGTATTTCCTCTGGACGACTTTTGCATAACTGGTAAACCGTTAGAGATAGACAAAATCATACTTTACAAAAAATGTAGATCTTGCTAAAATACACAATTTATGTCCCAATAAATTCTCTTGTAGAGTGAACCATTTCGGAGATATTCCTTGTTATGTGTGTGAGTTTCAGAAAACGTTAAAACTTTCATGAAATGGAACATCGTTGTTCATTTTTTTATATGCTAGGCGTGTAAAGGGAACGGAATCTCAAAGCTTTAAAACATTTCACTATCACTCAAAGCCTACTGTATTCTAATATTCCCCTTGTACCTACAAGGAAATAAGCAATAAGATAATTTGTACAAATGTTTATCTCAACTAACACGAAGAAGATACTGGAATAAGAGTTTGTAAGAATGGTTAGTACAAGAGTAGAGAAAGTCATGTGAGTGTAACACGTCAGATATCTGTATTAACATGAAGAAGATACTGGAATAAGAGTTTGTAAGAATGGTTAGTACAAGAGTAGAGAAAGTCATGTGAATGTAACACATCAGATATCTGTATTAACATGAAGAAGATACTGGAATAAGAGTTTGTAAGAATGGTTAGTACAAGAGTAGAGAAAGTCATGTGAGTGTAACACGTCAGATATCTGTATTAACATGAAGAAGATATAGGAATAAGAGTTTGTAAGAATGGTTAGTACAAGAGTAGAGAAAGTCATGTGAGTGTAACACGTCAGATATCTGTATTAACACGAAGAAGATACAGGAATAAGAGTTTGTAAGAATGGTTAGTACAAGAGTAGAGAAAGTCATGTGAGTGCAACACATCAGATTTTTTTCTTCAGTTTTATAGTTGTGTTGAAAAAATTCATTCGTTTATTATTACTTTTATGATCATTTATACGTAAATTATATTGAATAATTTGAAATGTGTTATGCGAACATTGAGATTTAAAATTGGTTTATTTATTCATGTAAACATATAATAAGTAACATTTTAACAACACAACTTCAAAAAAACAAAGTGGTTATATGTTTATCAAGAAATACTTACACCCAGTTCAATTACCTAATACATTTATTCTCGCCCTCAAGGAGTGCCACATTCTACATAATAAATGTATATACTTAAGGCAGTATTAGAAAATTCCGTCATCATAAAAAATTATCACATTTTTGTTGCAAATTAAGAGTATTTAATTGAATTAACTCATAAGCTATTTTAGATACAGCTTTGAGTTCTACAAGGGGTTCCTTTATGTACCTAGTTTATTTACTTATAAATATATTCAAGTAAGTTAAGTTCAAAATTATAAAATTTACAACAATCAGTACGAAGCTCTTAATGCAATAACGACTTCCTATTTTACAAAACCATATGCATTTCAAAATTCCAATCAATAAGAAGGAATATCTTGCAAATGATAATCTATAACTATTATTTGTTTGCTTTAAGAACATGTATGTTTATTTGCTGGTTACGCAAGCTGGATATACCAGCGCCCACGCAAACCCTGAGAATAACACTCATTACTTGTAGTGCAGCAGCCGTGTCAAGGACACAGAGAACTCTCATACAGGAAAGCAGAGCACAGTGTTCAAGAAACGTAGAAGAAATACAACGTTAAACTGGTTCCCACAACGTGCGACTGCATCACTCTAGTGAGTGGGGGATGCAGCGGCCGCGCGGTAGGCCAGCCTACATTTACAAGGCCCTACTGCCATAAGCCCGTCTTTATCTTGCCCATTTTGTGATAAAATTACAAGTGTAGCTTGATTTACAAATTATAAAACTCATTCAGAATGAAAATAACTTATAATATATTACGCTGTATTTTTATTCTGTAACCCTGTATTGGCCGGCAGCGCCGTGGTCAAGCGCTTAGACCGTTCGCCTACCACCTAGACGGCCCGGGTTCGATCCCAGGGACGCGCAAGTGATGTACTTGCCCCTGGAATGTACTTACAGTGCTGAGGAATGTGTCTGACTTTGGCTCTGGTAGAAGAGGTACGGGTGCCGCTAGTGAAGGGGGTGTATGGCCCCTGGAAGGTACTTACAGTGCTGAGGAATGTGTCTGACTTTGGCTCTGGTAGAAGAGGTACAGGTACCGCTAGTGAAGGGGGGAAGTGTTGCCTCTCCTCTGTCTCCTTGACGTGGTGGTCCTCATCGCCCCTGAGAACGTGCAGGATGTGCTTGGGCAGGGCTAGGGTCCAGTTGAGGACATAGCGGTGTGGCCAGTCCAACCCCTGCGTCGAGCTGATCATCGCCACCAGCACCAGGAGCACGGCAAGTGTTGTACCTCGGACCATCTTGCTTCTCTCTGTCTCTGTGTGTGTGTGCGACCAGACCGGGCGGCGGGAGTCACTCTGACACAGCAATACGCACCGCTTCCTGCCTCTTGCTGAATCAGCCACAAACTCACACTGCACTGCACAAATCACTCCTTCACAATCAACAAAAATGTCACCTTCAGTACTCACATAACCTTCCCTACTCATTATACTTACACTTCGTTCTTAAATAATATTTAATTTAGTAATATTTCAACGGAAATATATGTTTTGAGGCCCCCTGAGTCAACTCACAGTTTATCTCTAAATACATTTTTTTTTTGTAGAGTGGACCATTTCAGAGATATTCCCTATCATTTGCGTAGTTTTTGCAAAAATTAAAAGTTTCCTCTAATGCATTATAGTTATTGATTTTTATATATTTTAGTCATGCAAACAACGGAATTTGAAAGCTTTAAAAGATTTGACTATCGCTCAAAGCCTACTGTATTCCCATGTTCCCCTTGTACCTACAAGGATAAATACCGCTTTATTATCAAAGCCGAGTATCGGTTTTGAGATTGTCTTACACACGAAGATACAGATGCCCACGTCCTTGATATGGAGGCTGCTTGTCAGCCCCACATTCAATAAGTCGAGGGTTTGAATCCCGGTTAAAGTGATACAGTTTTTGTTGGAAAGGCGAGTAATGGGCAACTTTCAGCTCTGGAGATCCCGGGTCAATTTAGATATCATTTCCATTATTTAATTCACCGGTCAAAAGGAGTTTAACTTCAAGAACTATAAGAACAGAAACAGATATGGAAGTTTTGTAACAATAATGGTAGTTGTTAAGAGGTGTTGGTATTTTCAGGGGAGAATGTGTGCAAGTCGTGTCCGAGGTGCGGTGATTTTTGTTTTAATTAATATGTAGGGGTTGGTGTAGCAGTAGCACATTTATCACGGCGTGGCAAACTGTATACATTCGTTCATTTGTTTCTGTGACGCCTTGACATTTGCACCCTTGATATCTGACTCTGGGACTCGCTTCGCAGCTCCAGTTGACCAGATCATGCTCCCTGCAGATACTCAAACAGTTCACAGTCATCTCGTGCTTCTGGTCGCGGTAACGATACTAGCACCACCAACCTTGGAGTGTGTATTCACGCTAAATCAAACCAAACTAGCCACTCCAAATAGTAGTAACTATAGTAGTACCAACCTTGGAATGTTTATTCACGCTAGGTCAAAGCAAATAAATCACTCGAAATAGTGGGACTTAAAAGTTGTCTTTTTAATGTATTTATTTGTTTGATCATAAAAGTTGCTGTACAATACAACGATAAACTAGGTTAACAATAAAATATAACAAAGCTAGGACATTTCATGTAACACGTACAATTGTTAATATCAGCAGTATAGGATATTAACAATAAGGTCTGGCTATAGATACAGTGATAACAAGGTATTGAACACAATGATCATAGTCAAGGAGTTGCAGTGAATAAAGTTATTATCAGAGACCGGAGGTTTAGTCATTATAAATTATTAAAATAGGCAGGCAAAAAGACATTATAAATAGTTAACCGTGCAAAGAGAACAGAATCTTAAAAAATTGACTATCGCCCAAAGTCTGCTGTATTCTAACATTCCCCTTGTACCTACAAAGAAATAAACAATAAGATAATTTGTACAAATGTTTATCTCAACTAACATGAAGAAGATATAGGAATAAGAGTTTGTAAGAATGGTTAGTACAAGAGTAGAGAAAGTCATGTGAGTGTAACACATCAGATGTCTGTATTAACATGAAGAAGATATAGGAATAAGAGTTTGTAAGAATGGCTAGTACAAGAGTAGAGAAAGTCATGTGAGTGTATCACGTCAGATATCTGTATTAACATGAAGAAGATATAGGAATAAGAGTTTGTAAGAATGGTTAGTACAAGAGTAGAGAAAGTCATGTGAGTGTATCACGTCAGATATCTGTATTAACATGAAGAAGATATAGGAATAAGAG
Organism: Tenodera sinensis; assembly: GCA_030765045.1. Taxonomy (NCBI): domain Eukaryota; kingdom Metazoa; phylum Arthropoda; class Insecta; order Mantodea; family Mantidae; genus Tenodera; species Tenodera sinensis. The sequence goes on from CM060961.1 coordinate 228,772,686, forward strand.
TTTGTAAGAATGGTCAGTACAAGAGTAGAGAAAGTCATGTGAGTGTAACACGTCAGATATCTGTATTAACATGAAGAAGATATAGGAATAAGAGTTTGTAAGAATGGTTAGTACAAGAGTAGAGAAAGTCATGTGAGTGTAACACGTCAGATATCTGTATTAACATGAAGAAGATATAGGAATAAGAGTTTGTAAGAATGGCTAGTACAAGAGTAGAGAAAGTCATGTGAGTGTAACACGTCAGATATCTGTATTAACATGAAGAAGATATAGGAATAAGAGTTTGTAAGAATGGTTAGTACAAGAGTAGAGAAAGTCATGTGAGTGTAACACATCAGATATCTGTATTAACATGAAGAAGATATAGGAATAAGAGTTTGTAAGAATGGTTAGTACAAGAGTAGAGAAAGTCATGTGAGTGTAACACGTCAGATATCTGTATTAACATGAAGAAGATATAGGAATAAGAGTTTGTAAGAATGGTTAGTACAAGAGTAGAGAAAGTCATGTGACTGTAACACACCAGATATCTGTATTAACATGAAGAAGATATAGGAATAAGAGTTTGTAAGAATGGCTAGTACAAGAGTAGAGAAAGTCATGTGAGTGTAACACGTCAGATATCTGTATTAACATGAAGAAGATATAGGAATAAGAGTTTGTAAGAATGGTTAGTACAAGAGTAGAGAAAGTCATGTGAGTGTAACACGTCACATATCTGTATTAACATGAAGAAGATATAGGAATAAGAGTTTGTAAGAATGGTTAGTACAAGAGTAGAGAAAGTCATGTGAGTGTAACACGTCAGATATCTGTATTAACATGAAGAAGATATAGGAATACGAGTTTGTAAGAATGGTTAGTACAAGAGTAGAGAAAGTCATGTGAGTGTAACACGTCAGATATCTGTATTAACATGAAGAAGATATAGGAATAAGAGTTTGTAAGAATGGTTAGTACAAGAGTAGAGAAAGTCATGTGAGTGTAACACGTCAGATATCTGTATTAACATGAAGAAGATATAGGAATAAGAGTTTGTAAGAATGGTTAGCACAAGAGTAGAGAAAGTCATGTGAGTGTAACACATCAGATATCTGTATTAACATGAAGAAGATATAGGAATAAGAGTTTGTAAGAATGGTTAGTACAAGAGTAGAGAAAGTCATGTGAGTGTAACACATCAGATATCTGTATTAACATGAAGAAGATATAGGAATAAGAGTTTGTAAGAATGGTTAGTACAAGAGTAGAGAAAGTCATGTGAGTGTAACACGTCAGATATCTGTATTAACATGAAGAAGATATAGGAATAAGAGTTTGTAAGAATGGTTAGTACAAGAGTAGAGAAAGTCATGTGAGTGTAACACGTCAGATATCTGTATTAACATGAAGAAGATATAGGAATAAGAGTTTGTAAGAATGGTTAGTACAAGAGTAGAGAAAGTCATGTGAGTGTAACACGTCAGATATCTGTATTAACATGAAGAAGATATAGGAATAAGAGTTTGTAAGAATGGTTAGTACAAGAGTAGAGAAAGTCGTGTGAGTGCAACACATCAGATTTTTTATTTGTATGTTGTTGTTGTTGTTTTCTAGTGCCTTGCATCTGGCAATGAAGCCATTAGCATTCGTGCTTTCCAATACTTTTGAACTGTAGTTTCTTCTTTGTATAACTGTACAACATATAGAGGAAACTATGATTCAGTTCCTTAAAGTCTGTGCACTGATATGACCAGCAACTTCCATAATACATATCTTATAATTTCTCACATTACTTGAAACTCTAATATATAAATAAAGTGTAACACGTTTAAAAATAGAGATATTATAATAATGTAAGAATTATTGATGGCAAATGAAAATAATGAAGGGAATTTTTTCTAAGCAGATACGAAATGATGTCTCACAATAATGTTGAACGTGAGGAAGTGTCAAGTTAACTAATACTTTATACAAATTATCTACAGTTCTTTCCAGTTTTATTTATTTTAAACCTTGATACTATTATTGCATTGAAATAAAACACACAAATAGGACTTAGCAGAGCGTATTCGAAGGTCGACCTTAAATGTCCTTTGTACTTATGCCCAGCTCGTGAGGAAGAATGACGTCAGAGAATGGAGAAGCCGTTGGACCCTGGGAGTCGCGGGTTCAGACACCGAAGACCATACAAATATTCAGCAGCTGCAGTCGAAATTTAACAATTTTCAGTCCTGTAGTTAGTGCGCATGCGTGCACTAGACTACATAGAAAAGGCAGGTACCAGCACACACAAGACACATTATGTGTAGTCGTCCCAGTCGTGGAGGAGGTTCATGACCTCGGTGTTGACCAGTGTTGGAGCATCGTTCCCAAACACAAAGTCAAAGTGAGAGAAGTTCAAGTTGTTTATTTCCTTCTGGAACACGAGGTTGGGGAGTCGAGCCGCTAGTTTCCTCACGTCCTGCAACAAATTAACACACTGTTACACACTATACCACCGCTATTTGCATGGCCAACACATAAAACATACCTATATATCGACCTGAATTTAAAAAATATTAGTTTTACAAAATTACACCACTAAATACGAATATCTTGAAAGACACAAACAAATATATAAAATAAATGTTTCAACAATATGTATATATGTTATATAATAATATTTTGTGTATATCTTACACTTTACCAGTTATTCAGGATGAAAAAAACTTCAAACAATATTGACACAAAGTTTAATATATATTACGCTTGTCATGAAAATATTTTGAATATATAGTATTTTAATTAATTTCTCAGAATATCAAAATTTTCTAATAATGTTGCTGATAAAGAATAATTTGAGGTGACTGCATTTAAACAGCAACTCTGGTAATTATACACTTTTCGTTTTTCCATTATGCCTTTCACAGATGGATATACAGATATACAAACCTCTATTCTAATTTATGATTTGTTTTTATTTTATTATTCTAATTTTATTTTTGCTTTTCGTTTCTTGTTTTAGATTGAGGGACTGCTGAGCATGTAATAGAAAAATATATAAAACATAAAAGGTGGTATTTAGTCTAAACGAATATGGAAGATTTATAAAAAAATTTCATTTTTTAGAACCGAGTAAGGGTCTTTATTAAAATACTACTCGTCTCGTAAACTATGACGTAAAGTGGGTGATGGATATACATACATATGTGCAGTTGTTACCTGTGAGTTAGCGAGCGAGTCTCCTGTACTCCATATGAGAGCAACAGGTGCTGTAATGTGACTTATGTCATACTCTGTGGGTGTGTTGGAGCCATACACCTCCAGGTTGTGCTTCTCTCCGTAGTCATACTGCTGGAACTTGCCTGAAACATACATATGAGAGCAACAGGTGCTGTAATGTGACTTATGTCATACTCTGTGGGTGTGTTGGAGCCATACACCTCCAGGTTGTGCTTCTCTCCGTAGTCATACTGCCGGAACTTGCCTGAAACATACATATGAGAGCAACAGGTGCTGTAATGTGGCTTATGTCATACTCTGTGGGTGTGTTGGAGCCCCCCTCCGAAGGAGTGTCGCCTTGTCGTGGCGGAGGGGCTCAGTACCTGAACCAGACGGCCTACTAAGTGTCATTTTGACTACTGGTAGGCAAGAGGTAAGGGGAAGCTAAGAACATTCCAAACGGGTAGATGAGGCTCGTTAGTCTTGGTTGACGACTCATCTAGGAGAAGAGGACTCCGAAATCAAACTCCCCCAGGGGCTCCTACTATGGTAGGTACGGGTTTGGCGTACCCGGGGCCCCGAGCCATACTCTCGATTGGGTTCCTCCAAGAGGTGAGAGGGCACATGCCAAACGCCCAATCAACTTTGGTCCACTTTTGTGTTTGACCTCCCACCTATTACCTCCCTGTACACAGTCTGACGGATAACCTACGCGCGGGTTGGAGGATGGGGTGACGCAAGGGGTGACTGGGTAATCGCGTAAGTCCCAGCCCCTGGTTATCATGTAGGATCTGTGTGCGTATCCGCTGATAAAGGTCAGTCCCGGGGAGGGGCCATTGCATGAGCTGATGCACTCCTGAAGGCGATTGGGTCCCTCTGTCTATACATTGGGAGGTGAGACCCTAGGGTGAGCAAGGTCCAGGCCAGGACTCTCACCTAAGCCGGGGTGGCGCCCAGGAAGTGAGCATGCCATCGGAGACATTTGCAATGGTGGAGGATTAATGCGCCATGAGTACAAAAACTCATAACAAAACCAAACAAAGTAAAGTCTGTGTAAAGGAAGTAGCAGAGTCGAGTGGTCCTCGCTACTTAGTCATATCTAGAACTGAGGGAGCTAAAAAATTCCTATCGGTGAGCCCATTTACAATTCAAAAGGGTTTGGATAATATTGCTGGTCCAGTAAAATCTTGCACTAGATCTCGCAATGGAACGCTCCTGGTTGAAGCACATTCAGCTACCCAGGCAGCTAAGATATTGAAAGCGAACATGCTAGCAAGTTATCCAGTACGCGTCGAGATGCACAGAACCTTGAACTCCTCGCGCGGTGTGATAAACACCCGTGCATTGGAAGGATTATCCAATGAGGAGATTCAAGAGAATCTGGCGGAACAAGGCGTCATACACGTTTACCGGGTTCAACGCAAAGAAGGTGGTGAGTTAAAGCCAACTAATACCCTGTTCCTGACCTTTGATCGGGTAGATCTCCCACAAAGGATTAAGGCAGGGTATGAATCCATCGAAGTTAGGCCGTTCATCCCGAACCCACTCAGGTGTTTTAAGTGCCAGCGCTTTGGTCATACAAGTGAGCTTTGTAAGGGACTAGCTACATGCCCGCAATGTGGAGACGAATCCAACGATGGTGCATGTACTACAGCTCCTTCATGTGTGAACTGCAGAGGTGAACATCCATCTAGTTCCCGAGACTGCCCCCGCTTTGTAGAGGAAAGAGCGATCCAAGAGATACGGGTCAAAGAGAAGGTGCCCTTCTCAGAAGCCCGGAAAATCTTGCGTCTACGCCAACCCTCTGTTCCCAGATCCGGAACCTATAGCTCAGTTGCAGCTAAAGCGGTACCAAGCAGAGAGATCGCAACTCAGACCAGCGATTTCAATGGGGCAACAATTTCTGAAAAAACACTTGTTGCCCGCAGCTCTATACCAAAGCCTTCAACATCAGCGCGCATATCTGTATCAACGTGTACAAAATCTGTTGGTGAAAAAAATTCAACTGTTCGATCACCAACGAAAATGCCAAACTCGACACAGAAGACTAGCAAACCCGTTATTTACAATAGCTCGCCGATAAAGTTTAAAAAGAACTACACAAAGAACGATTTCCTCAAGGAAGATAAGGCTCATCCCAGTACATCAAAGGGGTATAAGAGTCCAAGGAGATCTCCTCGAAGATCCTCTTCTGGGGAATCTTCAGGGGTGGACTCAGACCGGCGTCTTTCATCTTCGCCGGTCCCCATTAGCAACCGGTTCGAGACACTCGAACCCAAGTTTGCTATGAGAAGACGCACGTCCTCGGCAGAGGACATGGATTTGGACCAATCTGCCCACACTGGGAGACCCCCAGTGGAAAAGAGGCGCGAAAAAGCGTCCGAAAAGAACGTCAGCCCAAGAGAGAAAAGGGCTAAATTAGTTCGACAACCGCCTGCTCCAAAGTAATGAAGAGTTACCTTGGAATTACCTATCCCATACACAATGCAATATGACTATCCTACAATGGAACGTACGTGGCATTCGAACTCAAAGGCCAGAACTTGAGCTCTTGCTCAAAGAAAACGAACCACTGGTCGCATGTTTGCAAGAGACTAAGCTGCGTCCTCGAGACGCTTTCCATCTAAGGCGATACACCCCAGTACGATGTGATGTTACACCAGAAGAGGGTGTTCCGGCACATGGCGGCGCTATGATACTAGTCAGAGATGACGTATATATGCAAACTCTACCTTTGCACTCTGATATACAATCAGTTGCTGTATGGATTAAACTGCCAAACATACATTTCACTATCTGTAATGTTTATTTGCCTCCCTCCCATGACTTCTCGCACATTGATTTAGAAGATCTAGTTTCCCAGTTGCCAACCCCGTTTCTGTTGGTGGGAGACTTCAATGCGCACCACCCACTTTGGGGTTCAAGTCGCGCTTGTGCGAGAGGTACACTCATTTCCGATTTTTTGGACAGTCACAACCTAGCTCTCCTCAACACTGGAGAGCCTACATTCATTTCGGACTCTCATAACAGCTTCTCACACCTTGACCTTGCAGTTTGTTCACCTCAGTTGGCAGTCTCCTTACAATGGAATGTCATCTCTGATTTACACTCTAGTGACCACTTCCCATGTCTTATTAGTCTCTTGACGCAACATACGTATTCCACACGTATGCCCAGATGGCGTTTGGACCATGCCAACTGGAACCTCTACACCCAGTTGGCTGTCTTTACGTACAACGAGCACGACTCAGTGCATAATTTGGCGCAGCATCTCACGGAGACGATTCTCTCTGCTGCTGAACAGTCGATTCCGCGGTCGACTACACACCCCCGTCGATTTCCCGTCCCCTGGTGGACGGAAGAATGTCGGAATGCCATTCGTGCTCGAAGGCGTGCACTTAGGGTTTTCCAACGTCACCCTACTTTGGAAAACCTGATTGAATACAAGAAAATGCGCGCCAGGTCCAGACAAGTCATTAAGGATAGCAAAAAGTCATCATGGAGCAAATTTGTAGCTTCATTTAACCGACACACACCTTCCTCGGTTGTGTGGGATAGATTAAGGCGTGTTGCAGCTAAAACGACCCAAATACCAATAGCGGGACTAAAAACAGCCACAGGAGCTGTTGTTGATTCATTTGAAGTGGCCAATACCTTTGGCAGTGCTTTCGCACAAGTGTCTAGCTCGGAAAACTACTCCCCTGAGTTCCTTCCATTTAAAACTCAGGTGGAATCTCAAGGCTTCACGTTTCGTTCTAGAAACGTAGAAGATTACAATCGCCTTTTCACCATGGCGGAGTTGGAGCATTCCCTGAAATCTTCGCGATGTTCAGCACCAGGACCGGACGGTATTCATGTACAAATGTTACAACAGCTCTCTCCTGAAGGTAAGGCATTCCTGCTCGAGGTCTATAATCGTGTTTGGGTTGACAGTATACTCCCAGAAAATTGGCGGGAGGCCACCGTTATTCCCATCTTGAAGGCTGGGAAGGACCGTCATCTTCCCTCCAGCTATCGTCCTATTTCCCTCACCAGTTGCGTTTGCAAGGTGATGGAACGCATGATCAATGGACGATTGGTATGGTGGTTAGAAAGTCGTAACCTACTGACTAACATCCAGTGTGGTTTTCGACGACGCCGTTCAACTGTTGACCATCTTGTGTCAATATCGACACAGATAATGGACGGCTTTATGAAGAACTGTCAAACCGTTGGCATATTTTTCGATCTTGAGAAGGCTTATGATACGTGCTGGCGAGCAGGGATTCTACGTTCCCTGTATGCCTGGAACATACGTGGACGCCTACCACTTTTCATTCAGGAGTTTATGAAGAACCGCTTTTTCCGAGTAAGGGTCGGCTCGGTTTTTTCTAATTCTTTTGTTCAGGAGGAGGGAGTACCTCAGGGTTCGGTGCTAAGTGTCACGCTCTTTGCTATAGCAATTAACTCCATCTGGAAATGTGTTCCACCTGGAGTTTCGTCATGCCTATTCGTAGACGACTTCGCTGTCTATTGCACTTCTCAGCGCACGGCGTTCTTACAACGGCGCCTGCAGCAATGTTTGGACAACCTTAGAGAATGGAGCATGAAAAACGGCTTCCATTTCTCAACTGAGAAGACAATCTGCGTTAATTTCTGGCGCCGTAGGAGACGATTACCACCTTCGCTCCGATTTGGTCCAGATTCACTTCCCTTCGCAGAAGAGACGCGCTTCCTGGGTTTGATCTTAGACAGGAAGCTTAGTTGGTCGTCGCATATTGCACAGCTAAGAGCGAGATGTGACCGTTCCCTAAATATTATGCGAGTACTGAATGGCAAATCGTGGGGAGCGGATCGGACAATTTTGTTGCGAATATATCGCGCATTGGTCCGATCCAAGCTAGACTATGGGTGTATTGTTTATTCGTCAGCACGACCATCTGTGCTGAGAAGATTAGACGTGGTCCACAATCGGGGCATCCGCATTGCAACAGGAGCTTTTCCAACAAGCCCAGTGGTGAGCCTTTACGCCGAGTCCGCAGAAGCTCCTCTGCAATATCGGCGTGAGATTCTCTTGGCAAATTATGGTTGTGCGCTTAGATGTATGCCTAAGCACCCAACGTTCGCTTCTTTTTTCACCACCACGCTAAGAGAACGATATAGAAATAGCTCCCTTAGTCCAAAGCCTGCGGGGTTCCGTTTCCAAGAGCTCCTAGTGAAGCTTGGAGTGGAACTGCCTGTGATGTTCGCCAAGGGTGAGAGACTTTACCCCCCTTGGCTATCTGGTACGCCCCATGTAGATCTTGGGATGACCATACACCAGAAGTCCACGATGCCTATTTCAAGTATCCGCACGTGTTTCTTAGAATTTTTGTCAGGTTACTCTGACCGTAGGTATATTTACACCGATGGATCAAAGAACACCAACGGTGTTGGATGTGCTTATGTTTATGGAACCGAACCATATACATTCGGTTTTCCAAATATCACTTCCATTTTTACTGCAGAGCTTTATGCAATTTATCGAGCCGTTTTGTATGTTCGCCGTCGTAAATTAGGTGACTGCCTGATTTTGAGCGATTCCCTTAGTGCACTGCAGAGCCTTTGTCAGTTGTACAACCCCCACCCTATTGTACAACGTATCCAGGATGCCCTCCATGTTTTACACGCTTCTGGTGTTGATGTGGTGTGTGCATGGATTCCTGGTCACGTAGGTTTGCCTGGGAATGAAAAGGCAGATTTAGCAGCAAAGACGGCAACTACAGAACCCAGAATTATCATCTCACGTGTTACTTCGGAAGACTTTAGGCTTGAAGTGCGGAGAGCGGTGCTGTCGTCCTGGCACGACGAGTGGTCAGCTCTCCGCGGTAATAAGCTTAGAGAAGTGAAAGAACTTCCGATAAACTGGGTAACTTCCTGTCGCACATCTCGTCGCGAGGAGGTTAGTTTGGCTCGATTAAGAATAGGGCACTGCAATTTTTCGCACGGTTACCTATTTAAAAGGGACCCTGCGCCTCTATGTCCGCTGTGTGACAACGTTTTGTCGGTTCGCCACGTGCTCCTAGAGTGTTACTCTCTAGCGCACCTTCGGGATTCTCTGCAGCTGCCTGCCAGACTTGCAGAGGTCCTAGCGGACGACAAAACAGCGGTTGATAGAGTTTTTAATTTTTTAGCGCAGTGCAATATAAATTTGAGGATTTAAAATTTTTAATTATCTGTTTCTGATTTTGGACATATTTATCACCTTGTTTCATAACTGGCTATTGCCACTGCTTTTTACCTTTGTATATTTTTCTTGTTGCTAGTATTTTTATTTTTTGAGTGAAATTTATATCTGGCTATTGCCATGAGTCTGTTAAGGGCGCTGATGACCTAGAAGTTGAGCGCCCTTAAACCAAATCCAATCCAATCCAATGTGTTGGAGCCATACACCTCCAGGTTGTGCTTCTCTCCGTAGTCATACTGCCGGAACTTGCCTGAAACATACATATGAGAGCAACAGGTGCTGTAATGTGACTTATGTCATACTCTGTGGGTGTGTTGGAGCCATACACCTCCAGGTTGTGCTTCTCTCCGTAGTCATACTGCCGGAACTTGCCTGAAACATACATATGAGAGCAACAGGTGCTGTAATGTGACTTATGTCATACTCTGTGGGTGTGTTGGAGCCATACACCTCCAGGTTGTGCTTCTCTCCGTAGTCATACTGCCGGAACTTGCCTGAAACATACATATGAGAGCAACAGGTGCTGTAATGTGGCTTATGTCATACTCTGTGGGCGTGTTGGAGCCATACACCTCCAGGTTGTGCTTCTCTCCGTAGTCATACTGCCGGAACTTGCCTGAAACATACACACATACATATGTACCTACTAAATTAACATCAGTGGCTTCGATACTTGACTCAAGTAGTACTGCATACCAGAAAGTATACAGTAAGGTTTTGTAAATGAACAAATTCTGTACCTGCCGACCTCACGCCCACATGGTAGGGATGAGATCAACCCTAACTGCAAGAGGCTGGCAATATACACACAATAACGTTATTGAGACTATATTATCTCGTGCATGCACGTGATGTGTTTAGTGGTGCCTGACAGATTGCGTGGATGCTTATTCATTGTAATTGCTTTTCTTGGTACTAGGTGACGTTTGGTTGTCGCCTTCTTCTAGTCTTTGACCTTATCCGTTCCTGCTACGGGGCTGTTAGTTCCTGTAGATGGAGGTAGCAGTGCGCGAAGTGTCCCCCTCCGGGTCTACCATATATCTTTGTATATACTGGTCGCAATCATGAGCTATTTTTCTGTTTACCTTCATTCTCGCTGAAGTGCAGGAGATATTGTGTTGAGGAAGACTATAAATTGTTATTACACCTTTAGCAAATTATTAATTGAAATGACGTGTTTTGTACAGAATGTCATAATAAATGATATTTTTCAAGAGTGAAACAGTTGAGTGGTTGTTGGGGTAGGTAGATGGTTACTCACCAGAAGGAACCCCCTGCATGTAGTGGAAGAAGGTCTTCATGGACTCCTGGTCTGGTACGTGCGCTGTGATCACTGGGAACGCCGTCTGTAACTCACTCCCGTTAATGTAACACTATCTCTCTACAACACTTGTTTCCACAATAGTGTACTCTACGTTGAGTATCAGATTAAACATGTATAGAATACATTTGTGATCAGCGTTATGTTTGGAAGGGGGGGGGGGCTGGGTTGAAGGGCGCTCAATTTCGTGGTCATCAGCGCTCTTAAATATCCGTATAAATATGGCAAAAGACTATAAAAATTACTTATATAAGTTTCAAATCCTCAATTTCACTTTGCACCCCGCTAAAAACCTAAAAACCCTTTCGACTGCTATTTCTTCGTCCGCCAAGACCTCTGCAAGTCCGGCAGAGTAGAGTAGAGCAGCCCATGAAGGGAAGTGTTTGAAGTGTGTGGTCCTCTCGCTCCCACGATCTAACACTGTGAGGGGTAACTAACCTTAAACACAACCTTCATACATTAAGCGAACTAAACCATAAAATAAGGATAGGGCAATTTGGAGTAAATGGATCCAGACAGTCTTATGTTATAATGGTGGTATTACCGTATTGAGGTTGGTGAATCCTTTTCCTCCTACGAGAGAGTACAGTGTCTCACATATGAGAGTGGTTGTCAGGTACGTGCTGCATATCTTCCTGCCTAGGTACCTGAACAGTGCAGTCACCTGCTTGGGGAACAGCGCTCTGTTGGGGATGAGGTTCATTGTCGCCTGAAACACGTCACACATGCACTCATATACCTACTTCAACTAATACTGGTTAGGTTATGTTCACACAGGCACTCATATACCTACTTCAACTAACACTGGTTAGGTTATGTTCACACAGACACTCATATACCTACTTCAACTAACACTGGTTAGGTTATGTTCACACAGACACTCATATACCTACTTCAACTAACACTGGTTAGGTTATGTTCACACAGACACTCATATACCTACCTACTTCAACTAATACTGGTCAGGTTATGTTCACACAGACACTCATATACCTACTTCAACTAATACTGGTTAGGTTATGTTCACACAGACACTCATATACCTACCTACTTCAACTAACACTGGTTAGGTTATGTAGTTCACACAGACACTCATATACCTACTTCAACTAACACTGGTTAGGTTATGTAGTTCACACAGACACTCATATACCTACTTCAACTAACACTGGTTAGGTTATGTAGTTCACACAGACACTCATATACCTACCTACTTCAACTAATACTGGTTAGCTTATGTAGTTCACACAGACACTCATATACCTACTTCAACTAATACTGGTCAGGTTATGTTCACACAGACACTCATATACCTACTTCAACTAATACTGGTTAGGTTATGTTCACACAGACACTCATATACCTACCTACTTCAACTAACACTGGTTAGGTTATGTAGTTCACACAGACACTCATATACCTACTTCAACTAACACTGGTTAGGTTATGTAGTTCACACAGACACTCATATACCTACTTCAACTAACACTGGTTAGGTTATGTAGTTCACACAGACACTCATATACCTACCTACTTCAACTAATACTGGTTAGCTTATGTAGTTCACACAGACACTCATATACCTACTTCAACTAATACTGGTTAGGTTATGTTCACACAGACACTCATATACCTACTTCAACTAATACTGGTTAGGTTATGTAGTTCACACATACACACACTCATACACTCACACACACACACACACACACACACACACACACACACACACACACACACACACACACTCATATACTTCATCTAACATACAACAAACACTAATTAGGTTATGTTGTTCACACAGACACAGAACAACTTTTTCTACTCTTGAACTAACTATTCTTACTTATTCCTATGTCTTCATGATACTTGACATAAATATTTTTATATACAAATATTTAGTGTATCCCTTACAGTTTAGCAGTTCTTCAAAAGTCATTCATAATGAAGAGAACTTAAAAACATTCACAGAAAGTTCAACATATACAATTAATTTGTTATAAAAATATACTTATTAAATATATGATATTTTAATTAAAATCGTTTGAGCAATTTGTAATATCGTCAACATTTTTGGAAACTGTTCCATGTAAGAGAGCTGTAGGTATGTCTGTATCAGTATCGAGAATATAAGGTCGACTTGTTGATAGTACACTAAACTATTACTTCCTCTATCATTTTCATATACCGTGTGGAAGGGAAGTCATTACATTAATTTAAACCAGTATCAGATCTCAGTATTTGTAACACATTTTCTATCTTGCATTTTTGTCTCTCACTATTTGTTACTGAGATATTTTAGTTTTGTCGAAAACAAACTGGCAACACTGCAGCTGTCATTTTCACTAGATCAGTACATAAATAAACACCGTAACGGTGCGTCTTGAGAACATAAGCTCATACCCTGATTTGTTCTTCCGTGTTTACTGCGCGAGTGTAGACCAATCAAAAGCGTTATCTTGCAAAACATTACACAATCCTGTAACCATGTTCACATCCAGAAACCTGTTCAATTCCCTGACCAACCTCAACACAACGCTGAGTTACTTCACGTCTGAAAAAGCTATTCGGAGTGCTGCCTTATTTGTTTTAAGTAATTAATTATTTAGAAACCCTGTGTGATGTTTCATGTCAGAAATAAGTTACTCTACACATCTTACAAGCAACAAACTGTTAACTTTGTACATTCTTATGTAATTACACTTCCAAATTGGAACAAAAACCATTATTTAATTAATTTTTTTTATTCTGCTGATCAAAGAACAAAATGCCATTATGCCCTTTTGTTTGTAATGTTGCTATGAAGCACATATTAGAAAGAATGTAATAAGTTCCCTTTCACTCTGTATTGAGTATTTATCATTTATCAACAGGTTTACAATCTGAGATCATATCTTCCTGTATTCAAAGTGTTTAAGTAGGTATCTTCTTCCTCCATTCTTCTCTTATTTCCCAATCCCACTCTTCTAAATTCTTCTCCTTCATACTACTCCTTATATCATCTATCCAGGTTTTCCGCGGTCTTCCCCTCTTTCCTCTCCCTGGTGGAATCCATTTCAAAACTTGTCTCGGCAATCTTGTTTCCATCATTCTACGTGTATGACCATACCATTCCAATTGTTTGTATTTTACAAAATCTAATAATGTATCATTAACATTCATTTTTGGTCTAATAGTTGTATTTCTAATTTTTTCTAATTTAGAATGCCTAGTGGATCATCTAAAACAATCCATTTCAGTAGAAAGCAATTTTAATTTCAGGTTTGTGTTTAGGTGCCATGTTTCCGCTCCATAAGTTATAGTGCTTCTTATTATAGATTTATAATTTTGTATCCACTGCTAATACCTTATATCACAAAATTCCGTTCAACATAGCTATTGTTGATCTACCTTTCTGGATTCTATGTTTTATGTCATTTTCCTGACTGCAGTTTGAATTTATTTTAACCCCCAAATATTCACATTCTTCTCGTCCTTTGAAACGTCCCATTTCATCTTCCAAAATCAAGTCCTTCCTTTCATCCCCACAAGACATATATAGTGTTTTCTCCGAATTTATTTTTCAACCCCATTTAGTGTATTGTTCCATAAGTTTTCTATTCATATTCTATGTCATCATAATCTTGAACTATAACCAATTGATCATCAGCAAATAACAGTATATAAATTGTGGAGTTATTAATAGGTATTCCCATATTTTACATTTCTTCTTCCAATGGATAAAGCTTGCTGTATATATATATCTTAAATAATGTAGGAGACAGGCAACACCCTTGGCGTAATCCTTTTATTACAAGGAATTCCTCCGAAATGTTCTTTCCTATCTTGATTCTAGAAGTTACATTTTCATATAATTTCCCAATGGCATTTAAGAGAAGCTTATTGTCTATTTTATTCTTTAATACTTCCCATAATTTTTGTAACAGAACGGAGTCATAAGCTTTTTCTAAATCAACTAATAAAAGATGCAATGAATGCCCTTGAACATATTTCTTTTCCATTAACTGCTTTACCACAAAAATGTGATCAGTCTTTGATCTCCCAGCTCGGAAGCCTGCCTGTTCTTCATCTTCTTGTCCCTTATAATAATCTTCTAACATATATTTCAAAATTTTTCCATATATTCTACTGACTGTGTTAAGTACTGCAATACCCCTGTAATTATTACAATCATCCTTTTTCCTTTTTTATGGATGACGGATATAAGCCCTGTTTTCCATGATTTTGGTATCTCTTCACCATTAAGACATCTTTCCAAAAGTAGTCTCAACATTTCAAACAGTTTGTCCGTTCCCTGTTTAATAAGTTCAGGATAAATACCATCTGTTCCACAGGCCTTACCATTCTTAAGTTGTCCAATTACTAACTTTACTAGTTCTATGTCTAAAACTTTATTAAT
This sequence comes from Tenodera sinensis, assembly GCA_030765045.1. Lineage (NCBI taxonomy): Eukaryota > Metazoa > Arthropoda > Insecta > Mantodea > Mantidae > Tenodera > Tenodera sinensis. The sequence goes on from CM060961.1 coordinate 228,787,794, forward strand.
GCCTTCTGTTTCCATTTCATAATTCACATTCAGAAATTCGTTTCGATGTTCTTGTAATAGATTTTCAAAATGGTTCTTCCAAGTACTTACAGGAATGTCTCCTAATTTATTTCCATTTTTATTATATCTTAAATTTTTTAAAACATTCCAAGCTTCAGTACTTCTTTTTCCACCAATATAATGTTGAATTTTATGACATGTTTTTTGCCAAAATTTATTCTTTTCATTTGCAACTAATTTTCTTACTTTTGCTTGTGCTTTTTTGAAGTCCATGCTGTCTTCATTACTCTTAGTGTTCATCCATTTAATGTATTTCTTGTTCTTAATTTCAATTTCTTTTTTAATATTTTCATTCCAGTAATAAACGTGTTTATGTTTATTTTCTATCCTTTTCTCTCCTAGAGCTTCTTTTGCTGCCTCCTGTATCTTACTAGTCACATACATATACAATTCCTCAGTTGTAGGGAAATTTGTCTCTTGTAATTTTTCATCTAACCTCTTTTGATAGAGATATACAGTACTTTCATCCTCTAAAGCTCTTAAATTATATTGTGGGACTATCAAGCAATCCAAATTGTCATTTGAGATATCATTATCTTGTTGGTTATGGTAAAATGGGATATATATCTTAGCATTTACTAAATAATGATTGCTACCACAAGTGGGGCCTTTAAAATCTTAAACACCTTGAACTTTTAATTCTGTTTTCTGTTTAACAATTATGTAATCAATTATAGACTTCGAATCTAATGTATCTCGGTGTCTTGTGTATTTATGGATGTCTTTGTGTTGATAGAAGCCGTTTAAAATTTTCAATGCATGTTTTTCACATAAGTCAATCAATCTTCCTCCATTATCATTCAAAATCTCTTCCCCATGTGGACCTACTATCTCGCTATTAATGTATAGAGTATGATTATATAAATAACCGTTTGCTCAACATAGACAGATAGAGATTCAAAAACATTATTTGTATACTTTCATGTTTTTTAAATGAATCCCTTACCTACAGTATGATATTTAATAATTGGATTCCAGCGTGTCTATTGGAATAAATTTGTAAACATATGCACCTTTGGTAACATTAACCTGTGTGTAGATTGGAAGGTCAGGAATGCTGACAGCAAAACTATCTGCGTGAATAGGGCTCAGAAAGAAAACTATGAATCCGCTGGTTACGTACAATAGCTGACACTGACATGTGGAAAAATCAGTTTTCTGGACTGGCCTATTTTGGATTTTCATGTGTCGTATTTCTGAAGGTATGTATAGAAGAGGAAGATGCAAGAGTAAATAAAATATTTGAATGTTCACTCTTACTCTGTTCCCAAACAGTGCAGAAAATGTACACTTATGATATGCTTTAAAGCTTGAATAAGGAAAGCTTGCAGGATCCACCTGTTGCAGAGCTCCAATATCTAACAATGTTTGGAAGTGTGCATGTCACAGTGTCGAGTAGACAGTGGAAGCGGCAGGAGGGAAGTAGCATATGGCCTTTAATCGAGTGAGGCAACGAGACTTTATACGAATAGTACCGAACTTTCCTGCTGATCTCGTTGGCAAGCTTTCGTTGTGTTACCTCTCGCTTTCACGCTAAATTACTTTCTTATTGGACTTTTTCTTCGTCGTATCGTATTAGTCGTTTGCGCAGTTATACGTCTAACATGGTGTATGTCCTGACGCGTGTATTGTAAGATACAAATGGCTGGCTGGAAGTAGTTTCCATCTCTTACATGAGTGTATTAAGTACTTACTGGAGTCACGAGCCTGGCTATGAGTCCTGGTACTCCTCCGACATGTGAGCGGTAGGCGACTGGGGCCAAGCCGATAAACAGACGTATCTTGGACATGTACTCTGGTCGCATCGCCCCTGCCACGAACATGGCCGTTGTTCCCATGGAGTAGCCGATGGAGTACACCTTGTCCGCACTTGTCTTACTGGTGACGTAGTCAAGAACGGCGGGTACGTCGTACACACCCATCTCGTGCCAGCTGGAACCAAAACAAGCACACCATATTTCCAACACTGGTTGATTTACATCTGGCTAGCATTAAATGTAACCAGGACCCACGATATTGACCAAAAGAATGTCTTATGTATTTTCTGATATTCGATGACGAGTTGGCTGATCGCTTTCTGGTACTTGTGTCATTAAAGTTACATGTATAGCAAGAGGCTCATATTCCGCAGGGGGAAGTTCTGAGCCCTTCAGCTGTCTTGCTGCCAATACTCTTCCACTCTAGTACTCCCTCCCGTTGTTCAGATTGGGTTGTACTCGCCGAGCTGTAGTTTCTGATAACCATGGGATACCCTTGGCCGCGCCGTAGCCGGGTAGTTAGACCATTCGCTTCTCACCAAAGCGGCAGAGGTTCGATCCTAGGCAACCGCATGTGGGATTTATGGTGGAAAAAGCGGCGCTGGAGCGGGTTTCCTCCGGGTCCTCCGGTTTCCCCCCTCATCCCATTCCACCAGTGCTCCATCTTCATTCCATGTATCATCAGTGTCACCACCTGCTGCGCCCCAAGTAGTAAAAGCGGGCGTTAAACACTACCAAATAGGGGAGTTGTATCCTTCGGCGTTACATTGGAGAGTTATACTAACTTGACCTATTAGAGAAGTAAAGAAGTGTTAATCTAAGCCGCCCTTCTTTTGTGACGTACATACCAGCGTCGGCTGGTGCTTCGTCTAACAGATACTTCACTTGCAAGAGTTACAACAGCACACACGTACCGTAGGATACTACAAAAGGTAATACCATTTTGTTCGTTTTTCACAAGTACATTGCAATGTGTGTTACCTGAAGTTCCAGAAGTTGGACTGTTCCTTGTGCAAGGTGACGTGTGAGCTGGAGTATGAGTTACCTCTCATTTCAGCGAACCACACATCGTACCCAGCATCTGCCAGCAGGTATCCTGTAACAGTCAGCCATTCTTAATACAGAGAGAGAGAGAGTAGCTGAACAACCTAGCTCATTAGTTAAATGTATTGTAGATATAGGATCGAACTTTAATGTTGGCATTTTGACTCCCCTTAACTTGTGAAGTGTATGGAACCAGGAGCAATCGCAACTTCTCTTGCTGTATTGTTACACCAGTATTTAACATTCTGTCACGGTCTTTCTACTTGGAATAATGCTGCATGGTTTTCACACTTCAATCTAAAGTTTAATACTGGTATTTAATAAATATTTTATAGCACTATAGATACATTAAACTCAATAAACATTATTATCAGAGATAACAGATATTATATTTCCTTCGTTCTTATTGTCATCAGTGAAGCCCGGATTTCCAAACACAATAAACTAGTAAAATAACAAAGCCAAGAAGCACTAATAATGGTGTCGGTCCGGGTGTCAGTAGATTTACTTGCATGCAAAAGAACTCATTTCCTCACTCAGAGAACGTACCAAGGAATTATTTCCAACTACTGTATAAGTTTCTGTATTTTGTAGAAATGATTATGGATGTACTGTATCTTTTCTTGGATGTCACTTTTACCAAAACATTATTGTGTTGTTGACTGCTTGTTCTGCGTTTAGGGAGTTCAAAACAGTTTCTACCTCGCTAAAATGTACGGCACAGTTTCCACTATTCTCCTTTTTCTCCTACTCCAGCACCTCCTTCTAACCCATTTAGCCGAGAAAGTAGCGAATCACTGATAACTGTGAAATATGCACTTTTACATTTGCAGTTTTGTGTAAAAGTATGCTGTTTTGGTTAAACACGTAACATAAGTAAATAAGTAAGCAATGATGATGATGTAGTTACCGAGGGCCTTGTGGGGTCCCAGCAGGAAGTACACGTAGCTGGTACAGTAGAGACATCTGAAGATCACCATCACCTTGTTGACATCCGGCTGCTTCTGGGGAATGTGATGCACGGCGAGCAGGTACCCGTCCTCAGTGAGTACCGTGTGAGTCTCACAGGGGTAGCCGTTCCTCACCAGCACCTGCGGCTTTACGTAACAAAATTACTTACATTCAACCAACATACTGGGTTGTGCATGATCAGACACCATGCACGGCTTCCACGTAGCAGAGTGTCTAGCACACTTTGATGTAAATGTGTGGAATCACCTCAACATTCATATTGATGAGAGTGAACAAGAGGATGATATGAAATGTAGATGATGATGAAGCAGTTGGTGGAATGAGTGGCGGGGGAAACTAGAGAAGCGCACGGGATGGAACCCGAGGATGGTCTAACCTGTCCTCATCAGTAGAGTAAACAGTGCAAGAGAGTGTGACTTACCAGTCTGAGGAATACCTCGGGGTTGTGGACGTCTGCAGCAGCTAGCAGGGCCGTGGTCAGCAGCAGCAACCTGCACACATGGTGATGGTTGTAATATCGCCTGTGACGAGGAACTTTACACGGGTGTTTGACAACAATTACACTTACCAGTACAGGAAGACGAGAAGCCAGTTCATTTCTGTGACATTGTCTGCGTGTGTGTCTATGAAGGAAGTACTCGTACTTAGTGGGCAGATAGAGCACGACATACACACTCCAGTCTGTAAACGTGTTTTATTTAAACATGTACGTCATATAACATTGTCCCTCACCTCGCTGTCAAACTCGTCAACACTGTGCCTCTCATTCAAACATTCATATCTTTATCAAAAATCCACATCTCCACTCTTGTACCAGCCGTTCTTACAAACTCTTACTTACTCAGATAAACAGTTGTACAATTTACCTTATTGCTTATTAGTACAGGGGGAACATGTTAGACCTTAAGTAATAGCCAACTGTTTTAAACCTTAAAAAAAAAAAAAAAAAAAAAAAAAAAAAAAAAAAAAAAAAAAAAGGAAAGAAAAATGCACAATAAATTGTATGTTTTTATCCACATTTTTAGTGTAGTAAGATTTGGTCTATCTCTTATAGCTTACCAGCTATACAAAAGTCATTCAAAGTAAACAGGACTACACAGGCTATAGCCAGAAAATTGAAATAAGAATATCTTAAACATATGGCGTTTTAATCAAAATTGTTGGACCACTTTTGAGCAAAACAAAATTTTATAAAATTTGTTCATTTACACTTAAGTTAGAGAATTTTTGTACAAAATCTTAGTGCTTCATCCTTAAAATACTTTGAATTGAATACTAACTTTGATTTTTAACCGACTTTTCGTTTTTGAGTTATGTTGTCCACGCACGCGCAGATATATTTTTATTTTGTATTCAAGGGCCCTCAAACATATATTTCCAGTGAAATATCGACATTGATTTTTTGGTTGCAACACAATACAATTCAAAATATGGATTTCTACGAAACATAAAATTTATTTAAATGTTCGTTTAGCGGAATAGCGAATTTTGACATTTCTTGTTATGTAGTTGAATTTTCAAATAGCCAGACTTTTCTCAAATAGCAAGTCGTTATTCGTTTTTTAACGTCCTAGGTTGGGAAGACAATATAATTTCAAAGTCTTCGCATAGCGAATAGCTCTAAAGCTATTTGACTGTTACGTAAGGTTATTATATTCCCATACTGTACCCAGAAAGGAATAATGTGTTTTAAAATATATATATTATACAAATATTTATCTCAACTAACATGAAGAAGATATAGGAATAAGAGCTTGTAAGAATGGTTAGTACAAGAGTAGAGAAAGTCATGTGAGTGTAACACGTCAGATATCTGTATTAACATGAAGAAGATATAGGAATAAGAGTTTGTAAGAATGGTTAGTACAAGAGTAGAGAAAGTCATGTGAGTGTAACACGTCAGATATCTGTATTAACATGAAGAAGATATAGGAATAAGAGTTTGTAAGAATGGTTAGTACAAGAGTAGAGAAAGTCATGTGAGTGTAACACGTCAGATATCTGTATTAACATGAAGAAGATATAGGAATAAGAGTTTGTAAGAATGGTTAGTACAAGAGTAGAGAAAGTCATGTGAGTGTAACACATCAGATATCTGTATTAACATGAAGAAGATATAGGAATAAGAGTTTGTAAGAATGGTTAGTACAAGAGTAGAGAAAGTCATGTGAGTATAACACGTCAGATATCTGTATTAACATGAAGAAGATATAGGAATAAGAGTTTGTAAGAATGGTTAGTACAAGAGTAGAGAAAGTCATGTGAGTATAACACGTCAGATATCTGTATTAACATGAAGAAGATATAGGAATAAGAGTTTGTAAGAATGGTTAGTACAAGAGTAGAGAAAGTCATGTGAGTGTAACACATCAGATATCTGTGTTAACATGAAGAAGATATAGGAATAAGAGTTTGTAAGAATGGTTAGTACAAGAGTAGAGAAAGTCATGTGAGTGCAACACATCAGATATCTGTATTAGCATGAAGAAGATATAGGAATAAGAGTTTGTAAGAATGGTTTGCCATTTCCCCTTGATACACATATGTGTATGTTGTTTAGTTATATGTCACGTGATGAGGAGTGCAAGTGCTAACTCAGTTGTCCTCTAAATGCTTACTATGAAACAATACAACACGTGTGACAGGATGGACAAACTCCTTTCCTAGTAAACGTAGCTTCACATTTTCTGTCTTGCTTTCCACGGATTCACACATACCTACTCACACTCACATTCTACATGAAAACAACAAACTGCACTGTTTACTTCATGTATTCCACCCAGAAATTCAACGTTCACATTTCACCGGCAACATGTTTTGAGGCCCCAAGAAAGGTGTGTCTGTGGGGACAATTTAACTCAAAAACGAAAAGTCTGTTAAAAACCAAAGTTGGCATTTAAGTTTAATGTATCTTAAGAATGAAGCACGAAGATTTTGTCGAAAAATCCTATAAATTAAACGAATATGAAATTTTTTTATAAAATGGTCTAACAATTATGATTAAAATGCGGTTTTTAAGATATTTGTATATTTTGAATTTTCTTGCTATAGCCTATGTAGTCCTGTTTACCCTGTATGACTTTTATATAACTGGTAAACCGTAAGATGTAGACAAAATCTTACTATACAACAGATTTAGATCTTATTAAAACACACTATTTAGCTCCAAATAATTTTTTTTTGTAGAGTGAACCATTTTGGAGATATTCTTTATTTGTGTGAGTTTTGGAAAACATACTTTTGATGAATGGCACTTCGTTGTTCATTTTGTTATATATTAAGCGTTCAAAGAGACTAAAATTTGAAAGGTTTAAAAGATTTTACTAGTGGCTAGTGGCCGTATATGCTGCTGAAGTGATTGTGTTTATTTGTAAATATTGTAAATTAATCAAAATTCATTTTTCAGTAGGTTTTTTCTTGTAGTACGAGGATTATAACAGATGTTTTTCGCTGCATATTTTAATGGTTTCTTTTGAGTAATTGAAGAGTTTTTCGCCTGGTTTTCGTAAGTTTTACTTGTTATAGTTGAACTATTAAATTCAAATTACCATTTTTATCTATAGTGTGTAATTTTAAGTGATTTAAGAAGTTGTTAATTCTTCAGTGAAGTTACTCAAGAATACATAACCTATTTTGAACATGGTGATACCAGCACTCAGAGGTATATATGTAATTCTCCTTTTGTCTTAGGTGTAGAACTGAACAATATGAGTCGACGTTGTAGTGCGTATGGATGTAAAACTAATTTATATATAAATGAAACAGACATTGAGAGGACAAATCTGCACCCCAAAACTGTTCTCGGTGACCTAAAGATGGTTACCCTATGGGCTTTTGTTAAATCCAAAAACTGTAAACTTTGTAAATATTTATAAGTGTAAGTTAATGTTAATTGTAGCCTATAAACCGGGTCCTTTGTACCGGCACCGGACCAAACCTTCTCTCAATAAACAAAACTGAAACTAAAAATAGTCAAAGTAGTTGAGATAGTTCGTAAATATCTGTATGTACTCCGATGATAAAAAGTTAACATTTATAGATTCCATCGTTAATAAATATTATGTAAGGTAAGTGGATACGTTGGTAAGTACTTTATACAAGTGATATTGAAAAATAAGTCTTCCAGCTTCTCCGGGGTAAGAAACTTATCAATATTACTATTCTTTTAATATGATTGACTGGTTATAATAATATATCGGTTAGTCACAATGGGTCATTAAAAATCAAAATACTAATGAGAATGGAATGTTCCATTTACATGTAAATATTCAGTACCACGGAATTAAGTTTGGCAATAATCACGTGGCTTATGTTTAAAATTTGATAATAATAGCAGCAGCTATTGGCATGGTTAGGTAGTTAATCTTTATTAGGTATATTGATATGTGATTTATTATTTATGTAACGTATTATAATACTGTGCAGGTGTTTTTGTTACGCGTTTTTACTTTCAATAATGAGTGAGAATTCAATGGATATCACTTCCTTAGGGGAAAGTCATATTCACCTTTGCCTCGGTTCGCTTTGATCAGCTGTTCCAAAGATGACGCGTTCTGTGGCACTGACCGAACAGGGGCCGCGTGCGAATCGCATGCGAATGGCATTCTCTGGCAACACTATGGTATTATCTTTTCACTAGCAGGGCTGGAAGATGTAAGAATAACGACGCTCTCCGTAACAGGGATCTTAGTTTCGGAATTGGTGTAGTAAAACTGTAATTTCTCTGCTATTTCTTTTTACCTAATATTGTATTATTAATAACACAGGGTTCCTTCAATGTTTTCTGGGGTTTTGCAGGTTCACTGTGAACTACTACGTGTAATTGGTTGAAAGTACTCTTAATTATAATCCAATATCTCAAACAATTTACAAATAACATTAGTTGTTTTCAACATGGGCACTGTACGAAGAAGTTTAAGTGGAAATCAAGTTCAGCCCATACTCTGATAAGAACATTTGGTGTAATGCTTCTGTTCAGTACGACTATCTTCAATTATTTAGTTAGCTGTATAATGTAATATTATGAAACTGAAGTTCACTTAATCTTTCGTGTAAAAACTATTTTGCTTTATGAATAAAATATAACATTGTATGAGGAATTAATTATTAAACACCAGTAACTTGTATAAGCTTTAATGTGTAGCTGCCCTCTAAGACCTCACGGCCCGAAATATCCTGTTTGTGGACAATGGTTAGATCCGCCTCGACTGTCCACTTGGATGGGGTGGGCCCAGGTAAAATAGACGGTGGTACGCTGTCCCTGGACCATGACGGGGCACAGTTTACTTACGTAAGAATTCAAACAGAATAATGAATTCCATTAGTTTTACTGTTGTCCAAACATCTTTCACCGACAAAGTCGCATAATATTTTGATCATATGAGCCAAAAATGGCTCACAAATCAAACCTTTTGAAGAAAAAGCATCCAATTACATATTGTTATACTTCCAATGTTCTGTTGTTAAATATTTCACTTATTATAGTGTACGCGGAGGGGTGTAATAATTGTGACTGTTTTGTATAGACGTAAGAAGTATTTTGGTGCCATCTATTGGAATTTCCTCAAAGAAAAACAAGTTTATATTTTACAGGTTAAAACACCTTTTTAATTATGAGCATTCAAAGATAAATATATACAATGTGTTGTTTAATGCAGGTGTGGTGTTATGAGTAAGGACTTTATAAATAAATACAACTCAGAACAAAACAGTAGCATGTGACACTATGATGATGCGAGGTCAGTACTTCTCCATGATGCTGTAGACATGTTGGTAAACCTGCTCTGGGTCAGTATTTCTCCATGATGTTGTAGAAATGTTGGTAAACCTGCTCTGGGTCAGTATTTCTCCATGATGTTGTACACATGTTGGTAAACCTGCTCTGGGTCAGTATTTCTCCATGACGCTGTAGACATGTTGGTAAACCTGCTCTGGGTCAGTATTTCTCCATGACGCTGTACACATGTTGGTAAACCTGCTCTGGTGCGTTGTTCCCGAAAGTAAAGTCGATGTGTCTGAAGCCCTTGTCTTCAGTAAAATCCAGCAGGACTACGTTGGGTAGCTTAGAGGCTAGCGTCTTGGAGTCCTGCCAACAAACAAACACATCTGAGTTTAAATTTAGATTGAGTTTTTATAGACTGTCTTTAACTACCGTGGTTTTCAGTGTCCCGTTCTATGTTGGAGATGAAACATTACATAATTCTGCTCAAAGGTCTCATAATGAGGATTGAGGTTCTTTAACTACTGTGAACTTGAGAAAATGGACTATGGGTTTATTTCCTTTCAGAAGGAAGCATGTACACTCGGCAAAATATGTTCTCAGTTGTACTTTACTATGTGGAAACATTTCATTAAGTTTTGTTTTACCAAATTTACTCAATTACATGGCAAATGAAATGCATATGTTGAATTTTCTGTGAGTAGTATCTGAAGTCTTATTCATTTTCAATTACTTTTGTATAAGTGGTGAACTGTAAGCAAAACAAAACATTATTACATAAAATGCAGATGTCGTTAATATACACAAATAAAAGCTTAAATTCTTGTCCAATTAACACTCTAAATTTTCAAATACATACACTTCCTTTAACGGACATTTGTTTTTCATGTAATTTCAAAGCTATCACATAGCGATTCCCGTTTTAAAATCTTCACTATCGTTTTAAGCTACTATAGCCTCCGTGTACCTACAACGAAAGGTTAAGATTTTCTAACAGTACATTGCTCCAGAGTGCGTTGTGAAGGTAATCTGAACATAGAAAGTAGAATATTATCCTTAAACTAGTTTAAAATATGTCCTTTTTTATCATTATAGTAACTATTTTAAAGTATCGTTTAAATATTTTGCAGTGGGCACTTTCAGCATTGTTCATTCATTAGGCGGCCAGACGGAGTTGCCAGCGACTATTGCAGTTCTGTGAAGTCATATCACGGATTCGTTTCTTCAATACGGGAAATATTAGGTTAGCAAACATTCTTCTCCAATTTGTGACGCTTATGCGAAAACAATGAGCGACAATGTCACAGCCAAGTCACATATAAAACTGAAGATCTGATAGCATCATTTGATTGGAAACAATTTGATCAATTTTACGAAGTGAAGTCCGATTTCGCACCAAGGTATTTTCATCGGTTTCTTCCTCTGTCATTTGCTGTCCTTGGTGGAAAACATTCTAACCACGATGTTAAGAAAGAAGTACAAACTTGGTTTAGGGTTACAAAAATTGGTTTCCTGTTATGATAAGTGGCCAAATAAGGGCGGCTGTAGAGCTAGTGAGCGATGTATGCTTGTGAATGATAATTAACTATTTGGAAAATAATTTTGTGTTATTTTCTAAAAACGTTATTGGCACTTACTTAAAAATACGCGCCTATTTGTATAGCTTATTTCAATTACAACCTTATCTAAATTTTACTCCATTTAAGAGAGCACACCAATGTGGATATTGAAATATTAAAGGTGATAGTTTTAGATTACCTACCTCTTCGCCGGCGAACAAATCTCCCTGGCTGGAGAACAAAGCAACAGGCGCAGTTACCTTGGAGAGATCGTACTCCGTGGGGGAATTTCTGCCATACTTCTTCATATTCCCGACTGAACCGTAGTCATACCTCTGGAACTTTCCTGTGACACACGTACACATTGAAAAGAACGCAAGCTTTCGACAGTTCCAAAGTGAGACTGCTTTAAGTTTGTGGGTATTTATATAACCAGTCCCAAAAGTAACATATGGTCGTATTTCGTATATTTTATTACACTACAACAGTTACAAGTGTGATACTTTGGAACTACCAGGTCAATCTTTGATTATTCGGGCCCTCCTTAGCCTGTGCTCTGATTTTCTTTTGGATAAGTTAGCACCCGTAATTAATACAGTTGACCCATTACCGTTCTCTGTGCATCACGTGACCATGTTGGAGAATAAGGTGTTAGATAACAGAGCTGCAGCCATGCCGTTCCTACTTAAGGGGGACAGTGATTTTTTATCTGTCATTTATTACCACTGTTTGAAAAGGAAGATTACAATAGAATACATGAGTTTAATTTGTTTGAGCGCAATAATCTATATTATTAAATAGCACTTCTCTAGGAAACCAGATACACCTCAATGGTTGTACAAGTTTGAGCGTGTCACTATGGAGTGTAAGTCTTACTGCATCATAACTTTTCGGATTTCAAATTCAAGTCTGTCTCGGCGGAGATACAGGCAATTAGACAACATAAACTGTTGAGAATAAACCAGAATAGTTTTCGGAGATATAGGAAAATGTGTTGAGGGTCATCAATTTCAACATCTGTTGTGATGCAAGTAAGGTTAATGTAAGTTAGTATAACAATAATGGTGTTCCATACCTGTGACTTGCCGGTCGTTTATGCGTTACGCTTTGTACGAATTGAAACATGACATGAATAGTCACGGGCTTTGTGAGGGCCCTAGGGCTAGCGAGAGCATTTAACAATAGAGAAGAATACGTATTTACCTGACTTCACTCCTTGGAGGTAATGTACTACATTCTTAGTAGAATCCGTCTCTGGAATGTGAGCTATCATCGCAGGGAGCGCTGTCTGCAAACACAAATATTAACTAACAGTATTGTTGAAGTGTCCATCTTTAAGCTTACATAGAGAGAATCTTCTGATAATTACTTCACAACGGTAAAGCTCTCACCTTCCCCTCATGTTGACTATCACAACTGTAATTTTCTTATTAAGCAATATAAACATTGTTTCATTAACTGAATCGGTAAATACGTTTATAGGAAATTTAGCACATGGGATAACCAAGTATGTGTCCGAGACGTGTGCAATTTCCGAACATACAGTTCTCAAAGACTATAATTACGTCACTACCCTACAAAAAAATTTGACATGTTACACTCACATGACTTTTTCTACTCTTGTACTAAACATTCTTATAAACTCTTATTTCTATATCTTCTTCGTGTTAGTTGAGATAAACATTTGTACAAATTATTATTGTTTATTCCCTTGTAGATACAAGGGGAATATTAGAATACAGTGGGCTTTGTGCGATAATCAAACCTTTTAAAGCTTTCACATCCCGTTCTCTTTGCACGCTTAACATATAGAAAAATTATCAGCGATTTTCCATTTCACGAATGTTTTAAGTTTACCGAAACTGACACTAATAACAAACAATATCTCCGAAATGGTTCACTCTACAAGAACATTTATTTAGACATAAATTCTGCATTTCAGCAAGATCTACATGTTTTATAGTATGATTTGGTCTATCTCTAACGGTTTACCAGTTATGCAAAAGTCGTCCAGAGTAAATACGACTACAGGGGCTATACGCAGAAAATTCAAAATATACATTTGTTTTTTCATAAAAATATGTCAATCATATAGCATTTTAATCAAAATCGTTAGAGCCATTTTCAAGAAAATCAACATGTTCGAAAAATTTTCCATGTAAAGGGTAGTTTAGGGTGGGGATATTTTCTTGAAAATCTTCGTCTCGCATCCTTGAAAGACATTAAACTTAAATACAAACTTTGGTTTTTAACCGACTTTTCGTTTTTGAGTTATGCTGTCCACGAACTGAAAGACACACACACGGACCTATTTCTAAAAATGACAATTTTCGGCACTACATAGCTGTTTTCCAAAGTGAATTTAATAAATAATGTAAGGTCTACATGAATTGACCAGCATTTAGGTGCGTTGCCTCAGTTACGTATTTCTTACGGACATTGAAGCGTTACTGAGATCAAAACTCTTGCAATCGTCATCACAGAGAAGTAAATAAAATGCATCTCATATAAAGTGAATAACAAATAGCAACGATTTTGTTTAGTACACAAAGAAGGGTACAGAGTTTAAAGGTGATTTACATAGTTTGTCACAGAAGAATTAGGGGAGGACCGAGGCGTTTCCCCTCAGTAGCGTGAGATGTGCACCCATGATCTAACCCTAAGTTCGCCTGCTTATAGCACTCGGCAAAACTTATAGATTACCTCATAACTTCCAGAAACTGCTAAAGCCTTAATTGTTAAATTCAAGCACAGTTTTGTGTTTTAAGCCGTAGTAACAGTGGTATCTTACCACTGCATAAAATACTCACATTTGCAAACACTTATGCACGAATGTGAATCATTTGATCAATATGGACAAAACGTTGGCCAACAAGAATTTCGGTTAAGGTGAAAAGGTAAAGACAGACGATAAATGAATCTCAGTGACGTGAAATGGGAACTTCTCGGAATATTCTTTCAGAAACATAAATATTTTCGAAAGAAAAGGTTGTTATGATATATAAGGATTTGAAGTAGGTAAGTGATGACAGCTTCACGGGTAATCAGCCGTGTTAAACTTAAAAAGGTCGAGCTTTCGGCCATTATACTCTCCATGGCCACACACAGGAAAACACTGGGAAAACACTGCAGCCGAGCCTACAGCAGGCCCAATCAGAAACCATCACCCGCGCATTGGTTCGGACAACACAACCTAACCATAGTATATATTTGGGAACTGAGGAGAATTTTCCATCATTTTAGTCCTGAAGATGACCATGGAGAGTATAATGGCCGAAAGCTCGACCTTTTTAAGTTTAACACGGCTGATCACCCGTGAAGCTGTCATCACTAACGTTCGCCGTGAAAGGTTCAAATCCTACACTTGAAGTAGGTAGTTATCGCTAGTCCTAGGTGATCAAGAGAAGAGTTATTATACTCACACTGTTGAGGTTTCCGAATTCGTTTCCGTCAGCGATTGAGATCACCAGGGTACAGGCGACAGCAGTTAGCTGTGTTCCGCACACTGTCTTGCCCAGGAACCTGAGAATGTCTATGGCGGTGAGGGACAACATGGATTGGTAGGGCACTAGACTCCAGGCCACCTGTAACACACACCAGTTGCTTCACAACAGAATCTGCATGCACCAGGTGATATACCGACACACACCTGTTGATTGAGTCTTCACAAAACAGCCTAAACATAAATGATACTTACCTCCGGGGTTACCCTGGCCACAACTCCCATAGGACCACCCAGATGGGCAGTGAACGTCACAGGGCCCAGAGCTATCATGACTCTAACCTTCTCATTGAGCCAGGGGTGCACGGACAAACCCACGAACAGTGCTGTGGTACCCATCGAGTGTCCACCCACAATCACTTTGTCCACCCCTGTCTTGTTGAGCACGTAGTTTATAGCTGCAGGCACGTCATATGTTCCCATATCGTCCCAGCTGTCAACAGAAATCAGACCGATGTATTGCCGTGAACGTGCAAGAATGGAACACTGGTTTACAAATTATGGCTGCTCGATTCACAAGCCGATCTTTACGCCACTTCCGCCTTTTTGGGCAATTATCAGCATGATTGAAGAAATAGTTAAACCATAAGGTACCTGTAGCATGTACGAGATGTATTTAATAACAATAAGATGGGCCGAGCCAACGGGAGGTAGTGCGGTCAATCTCTGTTTAGGCGTTCTCTAATTGTGTCGGTTTTAACGTTGACTGTACCTTCGTATCTGTAGTGTTTTACACAGAACCCACACTGATGCAATTTTCGAAAGAAATGTTCAACATCTATGTTTAAATCAGATCCTCTGAGGGTGTATGCACCACTGCATCCCACGGTGCAAGGTGCAAAATACGACTACGAAATATTGATCTCCATTCGCTCTTTACTTAGGCTTGTCTCTCTTCTGCCTCACTTTCAGCGCTGTTTCTTCCTCTCTGCGCGTAGCATTATATTGGTCCTTTGTTTTAGTAGGTATTTCAAAAAGCACTGGTAAAAACTTCTTTTTCGGAAGCAGAATGCTTTTCTACAAGAAGAGCAATTAGCGCCCCTATGATATACGTACTGTGTAATAGTGCCTTACAGCAGATGATTTTCTCACACATATAATTATTGTACTGCAGATTAGACATTTGGCCTCTTTCGTGAAGACTTTAAAAACTAAAGTTTCTACTCTGATTTAAATGGATTTTCGGCATTCTTTGCTTTCTTTGGTGCAAGTTGCTTCACAATTAGATATTTCTATTGGACGTAATCTCGTATTCCGCTAATAAGCAAGGTGCTATGAACACAGGCTTCACCGAGTTTTCGCTTCTTCGCTCTGCAGCACACAAGGTGAACCGGGCTTAACCGAATAGCAACGATGCACTGTACAAGGAACCTATACACTATGGATTACACCCAATGAGATTTTAAGTTTTGAGACGCCCTGGTTTAAAGGAACTCTCAGGTAATTGGCAGTTATGATGACTGAGGAAGTCCATGATGAAATTTCATATTGGAACTATTGTCCTGGGGAGGTACCACGCATCTCTCGCTGGATTTTAACTACATACATCTTGTGTAAAATGTCGAAATAATTCATCGGTAAGTAAGGAGAAATGAGGAAAAGTAATAAGAGTAGAAAAAGAGAAAGGGACTAGAAGTGCTATCAGAACTCGGAGACAGTCAAATATACAATATGTCACACATATCGCACTCCTATGCTTCAGGACTGTCACGATGTTTTACACGAGCTCTACCTCTCGCTATGGAATAGACTGTTTTGGGTTTTATTGTTTCCAGAGAGCGTTAATCTGGTTTCGGTGAACAGGCATAGGGTAACAAAAGATAGGAGATAACATAGCTACCCACATTAGTACCGATTCATCCTGCATACCTTCTGAAAATTTCGTCCAGTATCAGTAGTGACTGCGAGGGAGGAAATGGGCTTTCAATATTAAGTTGTGTGAGGGGAATGTGTCAATGTCACTGAACTGCATGTTTTAATAGACATCCGTCAATGTTTGTACCAGTACGGGAGGAGACGGAGATGTCTGTAAGGGGTTAATGGTTCTCACAGAGTCTGTTTCAGAAAGGAGAACGTCATCAGCATTCTGGACCATCCGTTGAAAAGCCTGCCACGAGCGGACTGGACAGAGTTGGATTTAAAGAGGTTTCGGAATCTCTGCTTCATATAGATCTGGGTGTAAACAATTGTAAACCGTTGATGTACAAAGCTATGAGATGTTTTCAAGCTGCTTCTGTAGATCAAAAAGAGGCGAGAATTACCGGTCGCAGAACAGACATTTTCGAATTCCAAGAATACCACTGTTACATCTGCCTATTTATGGAATCCAAAGACAGCAGGTATTCCGTAGTTAAGTGTTCTGCAGAAAAACCAGGAAATGGTTTGGGACGGCTTGAATGTCTTCCAAAAGCAACAAAGGTCAAGTATCAAGAGAGAGTAAATCAAGAACACAGCCCCTCCAAGCTCAGACAAGCCATTTAGCCTCTTGAATGTATCTCGTCACAAGAACAGCATTCGACATAGGTTATGTGTACAGTTCCTCGCTGGTCTGGAGAGTAAACACAGAGTAAGAAGTGGCTCAAAGCTGGTCTTTTACTTATTAGCCAGGAAGCCACACGCAAGTACTAACTTTTTGTTGCTCACCTCATGTCCCAGAATTCCTGATTGTTTGGTTGCAGTCTGACATGAGCCTTGGAGTAGGAGTTTCCTCGCATCTCGACCATCCACACGTCGTACCCCAAGTCTGCCAGCGTGTATCCTGTTAAATATGAGACAGTGGTTAGCGCTGGGAGGGCGGTCAGTTGTAGTATACACATCTAAGTAAGGTAGTACTTGCCTAGCGCTTTCTCAGGCCCCAGGAAGAGAAATTCATACGTGTTGCAGAAAAGAGCTCTGAATAGCACTACCACGTTCTTGGAGGGTTGAGTGGACTTGTTCTTTCCATGGGGTATCCGATGTAACGTGACGAGATAGCCATCCTCTGTTTCCACTACGTACGACTCCACAGGATATCCGTTCTTGGTCAGTAACTGGGGCTGTAATATATCAACATTAAGAGTAATTCAGTTTGTTGATACGCTAGGGGTCGGATGCAATATGATCAGATAACCATCCTCTGTTTCCACCACGTGTTACTCCACAGGATATCCGTTCTTAGTCAGTAACTGAGACTGTAAACATTACATATTGAGTCAGTTTGTTGATACGTTAGGGTGTCCGATGTGTGGTGATGACATAGTCATTCTGTTTGCACCACGTGTTACTACACAGGATATAGATGTTCTGTGGGTCAGCAACTAGGACTTGAATAGAGGGGGGGGGGGGTGACTAAAGGTGAACCTGCTTGCGTTGTTTGGTCGATGTGTGATAAACGCCACTCAAGTCTGATAAAGAGGCATTTGAGCAAATTTTAGCGGTCTGATGCGCAATGTGGAACAGGATGGTAAGAGACGTAGCAGTTTAAGGGCAGCCTTAAATAAAGAAACTGTGTATGATCATTGTAGTGCCGCCGAGAACTTCTTGACTCGGACGTTCAGGGGCGTAATGGAGAAATGTGCATGGATAGGACCACCTGCTTGCACATCCGCAGAGGTACTGACGTTGCATATTGTTGGAGCGCACCCAGGTTGCACACGTCACTATCTGAACTTCAGTTTAAAGTTAGGAAGACATAATTTGACTTGCGACAGCCCATTGTTGTCCGTTATAAAATGCTTCAGTGACCTTTAAGTATATTTGATTTTGGTAATTTATTTTCCTAATTTCAGAAGAGATATATTGCATTTACAGCAGGTGTTTGAGCATTGCATAAGGTAGGTTTGATTGCAATGCCGTTTATATTAAGCTTACAACAGCACAAATTTCGTTTTTAGGACATTTGGTAGCTACATCCGGCTTGTATTTGCCTAGTTCAAGATAGACGGACGTTGCGACGGTTTTCCGCCCCTTGGGAATCTGCGTACTCTTGCTCACTTTGTCGATGGCAAATTGTTTCCTAAATTGCTGCTATAGTTCTAAGTCGTTTAATTGATTGCAGCGCAATCGCATTTTGTTTAATAGTTCACGGACCAACAGAGAGGATTTGAAATTCTAAAGACCATCATTGCTAAATGCTCTTGATTGCTTACAATGATTTTAATCGGATATTTATTCTTCAGACGTATCTAAGTACCGAGTGTTGAACCGGCATACTCTGTCAGGATTACTGGGAAAGCTGTATGTCTATGTACTATGCGCATTATTCAACGGAATAATAAATCTGCTGTCCAACATTTGGAAACCTCAGCGTGTTGCTTAGTGTGGAAAACTATATGCAATGTTTCAACATGCTGAATTTACTCTAGATTGTAAGTCAAGCCTGTAAGTGGTCATTAGCGACTTCCAGTTCAACAGGTAGATTTGGTCGATAGACTTTACCTGTACCAGGACTCAGCTGTTGCGGTTCATATCCGAGTTTTGGATAACGTAGCCGCTAATGTACTTGTATGCTAAACCTGCTTGGTGTAAACTATCTTCTGTAGTCCTTGCTAGGCCTCTTCAAAAAGTCTTATTGGTGTGTTTCCCAGGTTAGCTCAAGGAAATACTTCTGGCTTTACAATGGTTAATGCCTTTTCCACATTTATGAGTTGTCTGTTGTACCTAAAGCCACCGCTCCTGTCATTACTAGGCTATTGCTAGTACTCTTGCCTTGTCCGATGCTCCGCATTACGTACTGTCACACAATGTCACTCAATTCACTTCATGTCTGTTCAAGTTGGCAACTTCACAAGTTCTTATTACCCAAATCTATCCCACGCAGAAAAATCAACTCTAACTCAAAATCTCCCTTGATAACGCACTAACAACACCAGCAAACTACGACATATTAAACGCCTGCGCAGCATTAGTCATATTTCATACTTCTCATTAAACTGAAGAGATAAATGTAATATGGCGAACTTCCAAAACATTAACATACAAAAGTAAATGCTTACAGTTTTTGCAATAGTTACATATTTGTGTGCTTTAAGGTATGAAAGAGCTTACTGTTCTAACATGGAGTGTATCTCGTTGTTGCTAGTTGCAGTTTTCATGTCTGGGTTAGACAACTGTATGTGTGTTGCACACAGCAAACTACAAGGGAAGAGTGGAGTTCGCCTGACACACGCTGATACGCGCATACCTAACCTATACTCCGAGTTCTCCGCTGGTGAATTTGTGGACATTAAATGATTTGTTAGCTATGAAACCTGGGAGACTACAGAAGAATCTGTAACGATCTGAGCCGGGTACATGATGTCGTAAAAATGCGGCATAATGTTGCAAGGAAAGTATCTCCAAACAATGGTGTGGTTGGTTACCTGCGTTTTACATTGACCTGTAAAATCTCAGTCGATCAGTTGCAAGCACAAGAATTTTAAAACAATTTTAATAGGATTTTTAATTCGTACTTTGTGAAATGCTTCATCACCCACCTCCGGGAGAAACTGGACCACTTTGTTACTACTCACCACGTTGAGGTACATGTCGGCGGTCTTGATGTCCGTGAACAGATGTGCCCGGTTGTCGCCGGTGATGTGCCCAAATATGGAGTCGGACTCGTTCTTACCCAGTAATTTGTCTATTCCATCCTCAATGCCGTTCTTGATCTTGCCCATTCCATTCTCAACCTCATTCTTGATGTTGTCTATTTCATTCTCGAGGCCATTCTTGATGTTATCTAGGAATCCACCGTGCACCAGGGCGAGGCTGACCACCACCAGCAAAAGTGTTATGACAATCCTCATTGTCTGCAACATACATATCATGTCATTGTTATATTACAAAGTATTAGGTAAATATTTGTTTCTCTTTTAATGACTGTCATTGACGAGTACAGTTTGCCCAGATCATTGTGACATTATACACGTGCAAGAAAGAAGAACTTAGAAGTGACTGGAGTGGTGGGGAACAAGCGAGTGATGTCAGAACTTAGGCACTCACATACACAAACAGTATATTACGTTTATGTATTGTAAACAATCATTGTGTACTTATCACAGTCAGAGCAACTGCTCTACTAATCGTCTCCTACAGTGATTGACACGATATTGTGTAACTTTTACGAAAGAGATTTCAATGTTGGATAAAAATAATTGCTTTCATTAACCATGCTGAGAAACTTAGTCTACATAAAATGGTCTATCTAATATTAAAGTCTATCACTCAACTTGAGAATGTGCACATGAAATTGTGTTGTTGATCAGGTATTGTGAAGGGGACTGAAAGTGACTTATCGAGTACATACACGGGTCGAAGGCGCTGACAAGTTCAGGGAAAATTGCATCATATGTTCCACACAAATCCTATCCAACATTGTGTACAATTGGTGACGTACTTTGTGGCAAACAAGCACAAGTCAATGAAAATGAATGAGAACTTTGAGCTAATGATTTTTAGCTTATTTCAAATGTGACCATAGAATTTAGAAGGAAGGTTCTCCAAGTATAAAACTAACAACCGAAGAGTTCGTCCGATATGATACAATGCTGGAGGACGTAAATTAAAAAAAAAAAAACAAAAAAAAAAAAAAAAACGAAGAAGCGTCAAGTTTGACCATCTGAAACTTTAATGTCGTTATCCAATGCAATTATGTTGAAAGTAAAGTTTAGGAGAAGTCTATGAAATTTTTTAATGTATAGCTGTTACTAGTAAGTCCCTTCTTCATTTTTTATTTTAAGTATTACGTCATATTTTTAGGACTTTAGGTTATTTGTGGTAATTCTTACAACATAAATGCACGCATATTTCAAGAGCTTTTAGGTCGTAAAAACCCGAACCCTAATAATAAGTATAAATGTTAACAAGGATATGTAATTTATTATTCCGTTTTATGTGTAACGTGGTTTAATTTGTTTCTATATATCAATGCGCGTGCACTCAGACCTGCCTGGTGTCCAGGGCACCAAACCCACATGCTACAGCTGCGGGGGTAACCACTCCTGCCGTCATGCGAAATGCCCAGTATGGCAAGAGGCTCGCATAGAAATGCATTTGAATAAAAATGGACAGCGCACCCGCTTCGACGCTGCACCGCGAAGTGGAAACCCTATGGGACTCCCCAGAGAAGCCTTTAGAGGCGCCCGCTTCCCAGGGCTAGGACCTCTTGAACGAGTGCAATACCCGACCTATTCTGCAGCCCTCACGACTGAATCCGCTCCCTCTATGACGCCCACGCCTACACCTGTAGCTCCTATTCCACAGGAAATACACCCGGCAACTTTACCGGCTCCTAAAGCTGCTCCTCAACAGCCTACTTTTCCCAACTCCTCCAAAGCTGCCACCCTACCTGCAGTTACTACCAGGACACACCACGAAACACCCTTCGTGGCCGGTCAATCCAAGCCACTTCCACCACGCGAATCTGCACAAAAGCGCCTGTTAACACACCCACCGTCGCCGCAAACTACTCAACCAAATGCGCTCATCCCTGATGAAGGATTTCTCACCTTAATGGCCCAGATTCCCCTACATCTACAAGCGAGATTCGCCACCATTCTTGCTGAGGCCCTTACTCAGCGGCCGGCTACTATAGCTGCAGAAACTGTCCTGGTATACACAGTCTACAACAACTTCATGTCCCAGTATGGCAGACAGACACAATTCATTCACCAACGTTCACGGTTTAAGGATCTGCACTTGGAATGCCAACGGTATACGTGGAAGACTGACAGAACTCAAAAACTTTCTTGCTGTCAACAAAATTACCATTCTTATGGTCCAGGAGACTCACCTATCTCCTCATCAAAAAGCCACGATACCTGGCATGCTATGCCACAGGAGCGACCGTGAAGACGGATTTGGCGGCACAGCCATATACATAAGCAGAAACATCCAGCACCATCGTCTACACCTTCCACCCACGGAGGGATTGGAAGGCACCGGAATACAAGTGCCCACTACTAGAGGACCACTCAATTTACATTCTATTTACCTTCCGCCCAAAAGACGTATCAATACACCAGACCTGGATGCTCTCTTCCTACCTGGCACAACCATAATAGCCCTGGGCGACTATAACGCAAAAAGCCCTTCATGGAACTCTACAATACTAAACCATAGAGGAAGGATGTTAGAAACTTATCTTGAGAGCAGAGGCCTTGTTGCGCTTGCTTCAGCATCTCCAACAATTCATTATGGTGACCGTCGCCCACCTGACTGGCTTGATATTGCTCTACTTCAAAATCTCCGCCACCATCCACAACTCTTCTCCCTCCCTGAACTATCATCTGATCACTACCCGGACATTCTGCTCTTCCGAGACCGTCCTTCACACACAGTTCCTGCTAAACTCCTAAATCCCCGCAAGACTGACTGGGGCAAATATACCGCGATACTGGCCGCACAAAAACCCATCTTCCCACCATGCTAGAACACTACAGATGCAGACTATCTTGCGTCCACCCTCACCACCACTATGGTTAACACCATGACGGAGGCTACCCCACCTCGGCGTAAATGTTCCACCACACAAAAACCTCTACCTCGTGAACTTCGCCGCCTTATCTCGGAGAAGAACAGAGCTCGACGAAGGTTCCAACAAACGCGCAGCCCAATCGACAAACGTGAGTGGTACCGACTCCAGTCCATCCTCAGAATGGAACTACAAGATCACTGCAACGAGGAATGGGAACGTCGTCTGGGCACTCTGGATACGGCAGACTCTTCCCTCTGAGGATGTCAAAAGCCATTCTTAGAATCCCTACTTCAGACCCACCTCTAACAGACGGCCGCCGACTTGCTCAGTCCGTGAGAGAGAAGGTGGATCTTTTGGCTGAACACCTAGCCCCTACATTGCACCCAGCGGCACCACTTGACGTTGAGCTTGCTGAGGAGGTTGAGACAACAGTGCGCCACTACTTAGACACACCTATTACTCACGATGACATCTGCCTTACCACAACAGAAGAACTAACACATCTTATCGTCTCTGTCAGGCCCTACAAAGCTGCGGGAAATGACACCCTCCCATATGCAGCATTTAAGGCGCTTCCTGATACCTGGCTGGCTGTACTAGTTGAACTCTTCAATAGCTTAATTCGCTTCGCACACTTCCCGGCTGCATGGAAGCATGCACACATCATTACGCTGCCCAAACTGGGTAAAGATCCTAAAGACCCGAAAAACTATCGTCCCATCAGCCTTTTGCCTGCGATAAGTAAACTATTTGAAAAAGTCCTACAAAAGCGCCTCCAGAGCACGCTGGACCGCCATAACATCCTCCGCCCAGAGCAGTTTGGCTTCAGGCGGCAGCATTCAACCACACACCAGCTCCTTCGCCTCGTGGACCAAGTGATCACTGGCTTCAACAACCGGCACTATGTAACAGCTCTTTTTTTTAGACATTTCCCGTGCTTTTGACTCCGTGTGGTACGATGGCCTCCTTCATCGGCTTATCACTTATGACACCCCTTCCTATCTGATCCATCTGATTCACAGTTTCCTGACCAACCGAACTTTTGTCGTTACAAAAGACAGCATTCAATCCCCTACTTTTTCCATCAACGCAGGAGTCCCCTAAGGCAGTGTCCTGGGCCCCTTGCTATTTTTAACCTATATAAACACTCTTCCTTCTCTCCCGGGCTGCCACCTGTATCTTTTCGCCGATGATACAGCAATCACCACCTTCTCTACTCACCATAACATCGCTGTACAAAAACTGCAGAGATATGCCAACATGCTCACAGCCTGGTTTGCTGCGTGGAGACTACAGATAAACCCCACTAAGTCAAAAGCAATAACATTTACATAGCAACCTATCTAGGAGTTCTACTGGATATGCGCTTAACGTGGAAAGCCCATGTCTCCTTCCTCGCATCCAAGGTCAGCAGAAGAATGTCCATGTTATACCCCCTCTACAATCGCAAATCACCAATGTCTTTGAGGAACAAACTTCTCGTCTACAAGCAGGTAATCCGGCCCGCCTTAACCTATGCCTGCCAGGTCTGGGGTGCAGCGGCAAAAACTACCCTATATCAACTACAGGTGCTGCAAAACCGCTACCTGAGAACTTCTGCAGGCGCGGACTGGTACGTCCCGAATGACAACATCCACAAGGACCTCTCCATCCCTAAGCTCACTGAATACATCACACAACTTTCAACCACCTTCTACGCCGGCCTTCCTACCAGCTTTAATCATCTTATCCGCGGCCTTGGAGAATACGACATTGACCCTGGAGAAACCTACAAGAGACCAAGACTTCTTCTTTCCCAGCAATAGACCTGACAAAGACGACTGACTCAAGATAATCACCATCGCCATTATCATCAGTTTTCTCATAGCCACTTAAAAAAAAAAAAAAAAAAAAAAAAAAAAAAGCACCCACATATTTCTGTCCCTACAACCCTTTTCCACCGTTTGCCCACCATCTTTTATTACAACCCATCCGTATACCAGCGTGGGGGAAAATCCCGGAATGGTAGCAGTCAAGGGCGCCTCCCATAGGAAGGATAACCCCTTAACGGCCCCACTACGAGTGGCATGTTGTGTAACAGTTACAAATCTGCGTGGAAAAGAAGGATTGATTTTATCAATGGGAATGAATACCTGCCACCCTAACTGGAATTTGACAGCAGTGCATATTTAAGGCACTTCATGGTATAAACAGAGAATAATTTATTGTTAATATTTCAAGTTTAAACCTCAGATAAGAAAATGCACACAACGTTAGTGATTTCATTCTGCAAATGGCGTTCATTTCGTTAGAGTAGACGATATGATGGATTGTTATTCCTGCGTTTGTTCGTTAGTAGCAAAAACATTATTTTCTGCTAAGACATGAAAATAATTTCACAATATTTAACAAGAGAAGTGAACGAAAACAACGAGTAATGAAGGAATGACGCTAAAAATAACTATTATTTGCAGAAGAGCCGAGCGAAGTGATCTGAGAGGACGCCACTCGCATCTTGCAGAGGAAAAGGGACGTCCGGTGAATCAACACAAAGTAAATAAGGTAGCTACCTACATTTAACAACTAAACAGTGATACATAGTGCTAGAAAGTATTAGAACTTACTGCGTGGTGGAACACATAAATACAAAACAGTACTTGCCCCTTAACAAGCACAAGATACTGTCATTCAGTGTTACATTAAAACAGTCTTCCTACAAATAGAGATAGGAAACTAAAACACAGGTCGCAATAGAAACAAATGAGGTTTTAGAATTAGACAAGCCAAGTTCGCAATTAAAGATTAAAGATAATGTTGCCGCAGAATGACACAATGTTAGGTGCGGTGCCAACTGTACAGCAGGAAAACGCAAATAGCAAACACCGAAGTACTTGATAGTTGGGGAGTGTTTAACCTGAACACGCGAAACAATACTGAAACATAATACAAGTAAATAAATACCTAAACAGAGAGTTGGAATAGCTAAGCAAATGTAATAAATATAATAATAATAATAATAATAATAATAATAATAATAATAATAATAATAATAATAATAATAATAATAATAATAATAATAATAATAATAATAATAATAATAATAATAATAATAATAATAATAATAATAATAATAATAATAATAATAATAATAATAATAATAATAATAATAATAATAATAATAATAATAATAATAATAATAATAATAATAATAATAATAATAATAATAATAATAATAATAATAATAATAATAATAATAATAATAATAATAATAATAATAATAATAATAATAATAATAATAATAATAATAATAATAATAATAATAATAATAATAATAATAATAATAATAATAATAATAATAATAATAATAATAATAATAATAATAATAATTAATAATAATAAAAAATGATAATAATGATGGTGATGATAACGGCCATTTGACCATTCGCTTCTCACCAAAGTGGCCCGGGTTCGATCCCAGGCAAGCGCATGTGGACAAAGCGCGGCTGGGTCGGGTTTCCTCCAGGTTCTCCGATTTCCCCCACCATCTCATTCCACGGGTGCTCCATCTTCAGTCCATGTATGATCAGTGTCACCACCTGCGGTGCCGTATGTAGTAAAAGCCGGCGTTAAACACTACAAAATATATGATGATGATGATGATGATGATGATGATGATGATGCTGATGATGCTGATGATAACAACGGTACTGTAGATACGTCCCAACGATATTCTGCTCTTTAGGGATGCAATTGTTGTGTCTCAATTTTTCATGAGCACAGGCGCCATTATTCAAAATTTGAAACTCCGCAACGATGTGTAGGTTGTGGGTGTTTACTCTGAAGTAAATCACGCGGCAATAGTGAGTCACGCAAGAACATGTACCCGGTACTGGGTCCCTTCCGCCAGAATACGCATGCAGCCCGAAATGGTGGAACAACTTTCTGTATTGCAAAGACCATAACCTGATCATTCGCGCAATTTTAGCGTCTTCTGTTTTCACAAGGTTGCCTAACTGACGTCCCGTGGGACTCGCATTGTCATTGTCAGGTGTCTGTTTGCAGCATTTCGTGGGATTGCTAAAAGCCAGGCGAACATGATAGATAGCAAAACAGAATAAATGAATAGAAGATGTAAACAACACTGCAAAGCAAGCAGAATTCTTGTTGAGTTAAATAAGAAATCAAAGCACTGTAATGATATTGCCAACCTATGCGTGTAAAATGACGGGATCTGGGAAATGTGAAAGTAGGAAGGTATGTGATTGGGTGGAATAAGCGGTAAATAAATTAAATTGGCGTGAATCAGAAAGCCAGACTTGTGGAAACAGTTGGACAATGATGATCGTGGTTAAGGAAGCGCTCGCCTGTTTGGTTTTGAGACAGATAAAATGAATGACTTCCTATTTGAGAAAAGTATGACTATTGGAACATTCAAACAAAACGAAGACTATCTCGGAAATGGTTCACTTCACAGAAAACATTTAATTGACATGCATGGTGTGTTTTAACGATACCTTCATTTCTGTGCAGTAAGATTGGTTCATCTCTTGCGGTTTACTAGTTATACAAAAGTCATTCTATATGAAGGGAATTTTAGAGATTATTCCTAGAAAATTCAATATATACGTTTAATTTCTCATAAAAATATGTAAAACATACGATATTTTAATATGATAAAATGAAATTTTTTGGAAAATGCTCCATGTAAACGGAACATGCGAAGTTTGGTGTTTAATAAACTTTTAATTTTTAGGTTATGCTATTCACACACACCACACACACCCACACACACAAATATTGACGCTCCTCTTGCTAAACGGATTTTTGAATCAGGGATCTCAAAACATGTATTTCCAGTTACATTTCCTGGAATTCAATGTGTTCTCTACGTACTAAGTATCTATTATGTAGGTACGTGGTAGAAAAAGAAATAAACCTAACGTAACCTAACCTTTGAAATGTGTGAGTCAGAAACCTAAGGTTATATAACATAGTGAATAATAAATATCGCTTTGTTAGTTGTACGTCATACACGAAGTTAATACCTGAAGGAAACAGAAGATGATGAAGAAGAGGAAACAGAAGATGATGAAGATGATGATGAAGAAGATGAAGAAGCAGTATAAAACCTAACCATTCTAGTGGTTTCGGCCCCGCACTTGGCTTAGGAGGCAAGGAAAATGGCGTGGTAAGTTGAAATTGCAACATGATTTTCGTAGGAAACAAATATAGGTTAAAAAGGTGATTGGGAGTATTACCGCCGTCGGAAGTACTCAAATGTTTTCTCCAACGTACATAAAAGTTATTTTAATGGCTTTTACGTGACTTAGTAATCTTTCATTTGTCCGTCGGACTAGAAAAGCTGTGAAAAACTGTAAAACATGATCACACAAAATACAAAAAAATACTAAAGTAGATGAAATGCTAATCCAAATGCAAATGAATTTAAACCTTGTTATGGTAGGACCTCAGAACGATCAACAAAAGTAAAGTGTAAATACCCATAAGGAAGCAAGTGTACTACGTTAAAGTTCCGTATCTCACGGCAAAACAAATATTTGAACTGAATCATGTAAAACCCATTACAATACCTTTAGAATAAGCTTTGTGGAAGATGTGAGCAGGCGAAGGCGGCAACTTTCCCAAGTTCCATTTTTAACGGCGATTTCTTTCGCGTACACTTACTTCGTGTTGAAATGTCAATGTTCAGTGGCTGCGCATGCGCGGAGATAATCGCCAACCCAAGCGCAGCAATAATTAGGTTTTGTATAACTGCTACTTCTTTACAGGATAAACGGAAATACTCACGCATTCCTAAGTGTTCTGAAAATGTAGTAATTAGAAACTTGGGTTGGTAGCATCTTCAGCACATGCGCAGCAGTAACAAAATGGAGTATTTTGTTTACATTTAGCGATGATTTTTATGTAAAACAAAGTGTCATAAAAATGTAGTGTTGGCTTAGAGGTGTTCTAAATGTTCAACTCTCCCCCTAAAGTTACTATTTTTGGCATCTTTGGTATTTAAGTTGAGTATTGCCAAAGTTGCAACATGAACATCTTCAAGAAAAGGAATTTTCTGGGAATATTCTCTGAACTTGTCCTCATTCTGGATGACTTTTGTATAACTGTTAAACTGTAAGATATACCTACACAAAATATTACTGTACAAAAATATGTTGTTGTTGTTGTTAGCTAATGCTGGATTTCTGACAATGAAGTCATTAATCCTTTTGCTCTCCAATATTTTTCACTGATGGATGGGGCATTAGAAGTGGCCGGGCATATTTGAAGGTGGTCTCGATCCATTTCCTCTTGCAGATCACATAGAGGACAGAGTGGTGAAGAATATATCCCAATTCTGTTTAAATGTTTTGCCAGACAATCATGTCCTGTAATCAACCTGAAGGTTGCAACTGCTGTTTTTCGAGGATACTCAGGAATTACTGTTTGAATGTTTGGTAGTTCCCATCTTTTATTCTTTGATTTTTCATAGTAATATTTTGCAATAACTTTTTTGAATTCGGAGTTGACTAATATTTTAGCTGCATAAAATGATAGATTAACTATTGATTTCTGCACATTGCCCGTACCCTTTTTTGCAAGAAAATCAGCTTTCTCATTACCACTCAGTCCACAGTGAGCCGGTATCCATTGGAAGACTAGGTGTTTTTGAAGTGCTGTTAGGTGGGTAAGAATTTTCCAGCATTCTATAATTGTTTGGCTTTTTGGTGACAACTTGGAAGTAATTGCTATAATTGCTGCCCTGGAATCTGAGAGAATAACTGCTTGCTGAAAATGTGAAATTCTGTACAAAAGATTTTGTAGGGCAATTCGAATTGCTTCAATTTCTCCATGAAAGTTTGTAGTTCCATAACTTAAAGATTTGTAATAGGAAAAGAGGTGACACGTGACTCCAGCACCTGCTCCATCTTGGTTTGATATTAGTGATCCATCAGTATAAATATGGAGCCATTCATGTTCTGGAAATCTGGTATGGATTGTCTCTAATGCCAATAATTTTAGAACACTAGTTGGAGTATCACTTTTCTTAACTTCTTCTGTCAGGTGTAAATAATATGTGATGTCTAATGTTTGTGTCGGATTGACTTTAGATATGAAGTTTTCCTTTAAATTAGGAACGACTACATTCTTCTTGATGTCTTGAATTTTGGAAAGAAAGCTCTCCTGAGTCTTTAGTGTATGTGTAAAATTTCTCTTGTGCCATGTATTGAATGGGAGTCTGATCAACTTTTCGTGTTGATGCACAAAAATATAGATCTTGCTAAAATATACAATTTATGTCAGACATTTGCATTTATTTAAATTTTCCAATACATTTGACTATCGCTTTAACAGTACTAAACACTAAACTAAACCCCTGCACAGCAGCCCTTATCGGGCCAAGGCCTACCGCCCGGCCGCTGCGTCTCCCCTCTGCTTATTACAGACGTCATAAGTGGGGTGCAGCACTGGAGGGTGGAGTGTGGTCAGCTCCGCGGGACCTCCCGGCCGCATATGTGATCTTCACTACCAGGGGCCGCTGCTTGTTAAAGAAGTAGCTTTTCAATTGCCGTTTTAAGAATCTAACCTAACGAGGCTGAGTGAACCCCGGGCCGAAAAATCCCCATTTAGTGTGTAAAGAAAATTCTACAAATGTTTATCTCGAATAACATGAAGCAGATATAAGAATAAGCATTGTTATGCATAGTTTGTACAAGAACGAGTAGAGAAGGTCATGTGAGTGTACCGTTTTGTTCATGTGTAATGCAAGTTAACAAGAATAAGGCAGAAGAGGAAACTGTAGAAGAGTTAGCAGAGAAGCTCACGTGAATGCAAGGCAACAGTAAGCAAGGCCAAGATAAGCAAGTGGATAAAAACTTACATCTACAAGCACACATCACCTTCCTTCCTTCCTTCCTAGGGCGACACACACTTTAAACTGTTGTTGTTTTGGGCATTCTCCTTCACTTAACCACGTCTTATGTAATGGAGGTTAGCAAGTTTTTTACTTCCATTACTAGCAACAAAGTTCTCGTTTTAGAGTTCTGTAGTTCACACCCACACAGACACACATACACACACACAACATAAACACAGAATACACAACACACAACACACACGCGCACACACACACACACGCACGCACACACAAAACGGATCTTGTTCTAAAAATGCTTTTTTGTGGATTCAGGGGGTCTCAAAACATATATTTGCGGTGAAATCTCGACATCGAATTTTTGGGTGGAATTCAGTACTTCCTCTATTTACCAGTAGAGAAAATAATAAAAATATGGATCTCATTTACAGGTGCAGCTGAAGGCCAAAAATGTTTTTTACATGTAGCCCCGTGAAAAAGAAGAGTCGTGCCAGGGTAGTTTAATGGTAGAGAGTAACTTGCAGTTTTCAACAAGTAAGTACTCTGTGTATGCACGCAGACACGTGTGGATATGACTCTTTCTTGTGTCCACGGGTGTAGATGTTGTTATGTTAAAGAAAGTACATATATAATGCGATTTTTGGAAAATTATTGCAGTAATCAGTCAGCAAAACGAATAGCTTACAAGGGAAAGAAATGTCATGTGATCAAACTTTATGTGCGATAAAATGAAAACTTATTTGGGAACTTGTCACAGTTCTTAAGTTTCATGGAAAAGGATATAGGTATGCATTTGACTTGGAAAGTCTTTGAGTGATATAGTTGTAAATTCCCACAGAAACATCGCAATATTTCTATTACACATTCAATGCTTTTTCTCTCTCACAGCTACACAGTAATTTGCTCACACATATAAGTTTAGATGGTGCTATGAAAATAATATATATTCAAATTTTTATTTATAAATGTAATTTCTTTTAAGAAAAGAGGACGTTCTATTTGATTTAATATTTTATATTTCAGCTGAGAGGTGCAACTAAATTTAAATAATTTAATTTATCAGTTACTACTCTCTTTGAACGAGTGTGCATGAACGCATAACTACATATGCAATATTGTTGTGGTTGGAAACTATTTGCTTCTTCCAATCTGTACACGTGGCATTTTACGCACTTACTACTTGCTGGGTAAGTTACAATAGAGCAATGTAAACGTCACAATCTCGGGGCAAAAACTATTAACCAATACTAAGATATTTGTTACTATTGATGTGTTGCTTATGATTGTACCGTTTTATAGTGCTAGTTTGTATTAACGTCACACAAGTAAAGTCTCCTTTTGGACCTCAACAACAAGGTTATGAAACCATTTCTGCAAATATTTATCTCGATTAATATAAAGTGTGAATAGAAAAACATCTGATGTATTACTCACATAATTCTCTCTGCTCCTGTACCAACTATTCTTACAAACTCTCTATTTCTCTATCTATTCCATGTTAATACAGATAAACATTTGTACAAATTATCTTATTACTAATTTTCTTGTAGATACAAGGGGCATATAGTCGACTTTAAGTGATAGATAAATATTTTAAAGTTGGCCACTATGTGATGACCTTTGAAATTCCGTTCTCTTTGCAAGTCCAAGAGGTAAAAATTGAATAACGAACTCGAATTTGAGAAAGATATAGGCATTGCCAAATTCAGACAAATAACACGGAATATCTCCGAAATGGTTCCACAAATAGAAAAATAACATTAGACATAAATTCTATGTCGCACCTTTGGAAGGAACTGAAACTAAATACAAGTTTAGCATTTTACTGACTTTTCGATTTTTAGTTGTGCTCTTCAGAAACAGACAGACAGAAACACACACACACACATACACGCACACACACACATACACACACACATACATAGACAGGCGTTTTCTAAAAACTACCTTATTTAGATTCAAGGGGTCATAAAATATGTATTTCCTGTGAAATCTCGATATCGAGTTGTTGGATTGATTGCAATAATTCCCTACTTGCTATACGTAGTAGAAAAGGTAACAAGCTTTGTGAGAATTGTGAGTAGAGAAAGTATAGTGAATGTAACACTGGCCTGGCGTGCCTGTTGTGAAGCCCACACTAGTAACTATACACCCAGCACACAAATTGTTGCAAATACTGGAGGTAGATTTGGAACACGTTAGGTATAGAGCGTTGAAATAAAACAGTCTGAAACAGGCCACTTACCACTTGAAGAAATGTCTGGAGATGTCATTATAAGTCCTTATATAGCAACAGGTTGTTCTGGCGAGTTGTTGAAACAGATGCAACTGCAAATATGTAACCTTGATGACGCGGGCATCAAAAAAAAAGACATACCTACCATCGCATTTTGACGATATATCGTACTATCGTTGAACTTCTTAAAGTAGCGGGAATACAGCGAATTTTGAAAGTGCTGTCTAGCCCAAATTACGTCAAAAATTGTTGTACAGTTTTTAACAAATTATTTGTTTATTCACGTAGCATTAAGTAGAGTCATATCCCATGTATCGCCGGAAGGTGTGGCCAAGTCATTTCTACAGCAATTGCTTGATGTGGCTAATATCATACATACATAGTGTCGGTCTGGCTGGTCTACTGCTCTTAATGTCGCGGGTTCAAATCCGGCCTAGACCGATGGTTTTTAAGTGTGCTTAAGATCTCCTAGTTTACTTACATAGCGGTCTATTTATGATTACCTCCGTAGCGCAGTGGTAGTGAGCCTGCCTCTGGCTCGGAGGACCCGGGTTCGAGCCCCGTCTCGGCGTGAAAATTTTCCCCCTCTGGGAGGCCTGGCACGGGGTACACTCAGCCTCTTAAGGTCCCGGAGGGACTACTTGATGGAGAAGTAACGGTCCTAGGTCATGGAGGCAGTACAACTCGACAGGAGGGCTCAGGGCGCCGTACACGTCGCACTCTCTAGTACTGCACCCCACCAATGACACCTGTAGTAGGCAGAGTTGAGGACGCAGTGGCTCGGCGGCAAGCCTTGGCCCTTCATGGGCTGTTATGTTAGGGTTTTAGATGTTCCTGTAAGTCCTGGAAGCACTAAAATAACTATATGAACTGTTCGATACTTAGTCTTTGGTTGACTTATGTACCAAGATATTCCATTTTTAGTCTGCTGGAGATTTGTCTTCCAGACGTTTCGTCTACAACTGCGGTAGACATATTGTGCCACTGAGGATGTCTACCGCAGATGTAGACGAAACGTCTGGAAGACAGATCTCCAGCAGACCACGGCATAACAGCCCGGAAGATATTTCTTTCTACAATTTAGAGTTTTTCATGGACTTATGTATAACCTTCTATTTTAGTATCACATTGTGGAATTTTGTACAAGGAAAGTATGGTTCTACTATATAGGTTAAAATACCTTTTTAATGATGAGCGTTTGAAACGTTAACACATACAACGTGTTGTTAAATGCAGCAATGATGTAATGACTAAAGGCACTATAAAAAATAAAAATCAGAACAAAAGGGAGAGGCATATGACAGTATGGTGATCTGAGGTCAGTACTTCTCCATGATGCTGTAGACATATTGGTAAACCTGCTCTGGTGCGTTGTTGCCGAAAACAAAGTCGATGTGCCCGAAGCCCTTGTCTTTGGTAAAATCCAGCACGACTACATTGGGTAGCTTAGAGGCTAGCGTCTTGGAGTCCTGCCAAGAAACAAACAAACATATATTAATCAGATTTTGAATAGAAATTGAGTTTTCTATTGATTGATATTCTTTAGCTACTGTGTTGCTCAGTATCCCAGTCTAGATTGGACGTGAAAGATAACCTAATTTTGTTAACACACCCTCTTATGCTTCAGGTTCTTTTACGTGCCCTAAATATACTACATGCGACAATCGGCTTTACTTCCCTTTCCAAGGAAGTCATGCTAAGGACGCGACCGAAAAAATCCATCAGTCTCCATGGGGTTTGAACCAGCGCCCTTGAGAACTAGAGGCTAGTAGGTTACTCCTAGACCAGGGAGAGTAACATTAACGATCCTCTTTCTAAAATATGACTCCCTTTAGACTACCAAGTACAACGAAAGGTTAAACTTTTCTAAGAATGCCTTGGTACAGATGGACTACAGCAACTCATTTGACTACAACACATTAGTAGGGCTCGGAAGTTCATGCCCTAAAAACACTGAAATATGCATGCAAATATGCTCTTAAAACTTGAAAATATGCCAAGAAATATGCACTATTTAATTAAAACAATTAATGTCCCTTTGCAGTAGACAAGACGAGTTAGTATAAGTAATAAATTCCTTAGAGGTTGAAGCAGAAGTGGTCCCGCTGCTAGTATTAACTGCTAAATTGCAGTTCACAACCAACACTTTGCACACATTTTCAACTGTAAAGCATCCTCTGTTGTCCCGCAAAACACGAAAAACTTCTCTCCACGTCACAAGATGTTATCGGGGCATATGTAAATGATGTTAACTGCTTCACAGAGAGAGTCAAGTCTCTTGGTGTGACAGATGGTTTTCTTTCGAGGATGTCTCGAATATCGCACATCTGTTTATAACCAGAATTTTTTGAAATTACATAATTCACTTTCTCTTTCACTTTTTGTCGTATGCTACCAGGAGCCAAATTTGGATCACATATTGTTTTTTCAAATACAGTAAGTGATTCATGCAAAGGAGATCCTACAGCTTCCAATGCTGTTATGGCTGTTGTTAAGAAAGGAAAATGGGCAGATATGAAACCAAGATCCTCTTTTAACCCAGTGCCTGACAGAATATTTTGCAGAGTTTCTATTGATGAAGCATCTTTCAAGTCCAATGAATTCACAACCTCTTCGACTATTTCTATGTGCTCACCAGAATATAAAACTGCATCGATTTATGTTCCCCATCGAGTTAACACTGGTGCAGGAGGAAGTCAGATATTAGGTGCTGTTGATCTTAACAACTTAACTCTTTTAGGAGATTTAACAAAATTTATCTTCGTACTGGACACAAACCTATCTACCAATGGGAAAGAATCATTGTCTCAGAAATGCTACCAATATGAAAAATATTATATAAATGAAACAATAAAAAAATCATAGATATCATTAAAATAAGCAATATAGGGGCAATAGTACTGAAATCAAGGTGAGTTGCATCATCATGTGCAATACTGCCAATATGAAAAATATTATCCAGACAGAAAAAAGTAATAAAAAACCATAAAAATCATTAAAATATGCAATATAGGGGCTATAATATTGAAATAATAGGCATTTATCAAAAATCAAGAAAATATGCAGTTATATGCACCATAAAATCATGTCGAAATAACTGAAAATTCCGTAATTCGTGCGCATAATGTAAAAGCATACACTTTTAACCCCTATGAAAAACCATGCAAATGCTTGAACTTACTAGCAATACGCATTAGACTATTTTCTCTAAACTTGGTGATATGGTGCTTCAAATATTATTTCTGATAACTATGGTAATGTTTTGTGTTGTTTATTTGTGTAGGTGTTTATATAAATTTCACTGCTTTGTAAAAGACACATTAATGGTAATATTGAAATGGGGTTTTAGGTTACCTCTGGGCTGCCGAACAAATCTGCCTCGCTGGCGAACAAAGCAACAGGCGCGGTTATTTTGGAGAGGTCATATTCTGTGGGAGAGTTTCTGCCATACTTCTTCATATTCCCGACTGAACCATAGTCATATCTCTGGAACTTTCCTGAAACACATGTACACATTAGTGGTAGCTCCCCCAACATTTCACCATATCCAAAATAATGCTGCTTTAATCTTTTGAGTATTTTTATAACCAATCCGAAAACAAACCATCTTTCGTTATTCAGGTCTTCTCTAAGCTGTTTTCTGATTTTCTTTTAGCTATAGATACAGCTAAAACTAATATCACATCAGTAACGTACTATCCGTCCAAATCTTCAGAGGCTCCAAAATAGCCATATTGGAGAATACGATCTAACACACCTTTGATAAGAGTTTTGTGCCATTCAATTTGAAACTACATATCCTTCAGCCATGCTGTTCGTATGTAAGGGACACAGCGATTTTTTATCTATAATTTACTACCAACGTTTAAACAAACAGATTACAATTGAAGGAAGATCATTGCCTCAGTTTAATTTGTCTGCACATATCTAGGAAGGTAAATACATCACTGCTTTCCTACACCTTAGAGGCTGTACGAATTTCAGTGTGTCCCTTTGGATTGGCTATTGCAGTACTGCCACCGTTGCTAAATAACATATTTTCGGATTTGAAATTAACTTTGTGTATTATTACGATGATTCCATCGTATATTCTTTTGGTTCTCATTTCCAAGAACAATACTTACGCGAGGCTTCTAATAATCTTCGTGCTACAAAGTTAGCAATTGAAGGTTCAAAAGTTAAATTTGCAACTTCCAAGATTTTGATTTTGGGGCAATTGGGCTCACCCCGTTGGCTACTTCAATACATCCCGAGAGAGCTCGAGCTGATGGAGAATTTCCTCCTGAAACCCTTGGCGTGTTGTCGATCATTGTATTGGAATGGACAGTTTTTCTTCTCTATTTAATATTTTTGTGTTGCAATGTTTCTGAACGAGCGGAATCTTTTAATAAATTACATGGGAAGGGATTTCTATATAAGAATTCTATGGACCAGGAAGTCGCTTTCGATGATTTTTAGCTGGATTTTGTCAACTCCCGTACTCACTCGCCTTTCCCTATTTAAATGGAAGGTTTGTTTTCCATACCGACACGAGTAATGGGTCTATTATCTCTATTCTTTTGCACCATTTAACGGTGTTCCAATTTATTATTTATTCAGCAATTTGTCTCCTGGTATGCACAAGTTCCTCGCATATTAACCAGATAGCTTAGTGTAGTTGTGTGGTTTGGGAAACAACAAATATCATGAACAGATTGAGTTTACTTCAGAGTGGGAGACTCAGGTTTCAGCCTACACGGTAACGACTGGAAGATATGTAGGAGATTAGCTAGGTGCCTGGTGCTCTAACGCGCGTTTTTGCGAATATTTATGGTAACAACCAGGTTTTCCTGAACTTCCAAAGTGTAACTTGTCTGATACTTAGCCTAAAATGTTCGCCAGCATCCTTGGGTAGCTAGGAGGCAAACGGGCGTCCCGTCGTGCAATCGCGTGTTAACCATTCGGGCTAGAGTGGCTGGCAAATTTAAGATTGATTTTTGTCACAGATAGTTGTTTCGTGCTCAAATATTTCATACACTAACTTATACGGGTGATCCTCTCATCTCAAATAGGGTTTGTAGGATCCGTGAACATCCCATCTCGTGTGGCATGGATAACGGAATCTACAAGGATTTTAAAATGTGTTACCATTCGGGGTTTTCAAATCCTTCTTTCCATTCAACTGAAAATTTCTAACCCTGTAGCATGTAGTTCTAGGTAAGGTTTTGTACTAGAAACATGACATAAATATTCACAAGGCCTTTATATAGGCGCTAGGCTACAAATATAGAGAACAATATTTACCTGACTTCACGCCTTGGAGATAATGCGCTACGTTTTTAGTGGAGTCCGACTCTGGAATGTGAGCCAGCATGGTAGGGAACGCTGTCTGCAATCACAAATGTTAACTCACATTAATGTTAAAGTAACTATACTGAAGTTACATAGACAGAATCTATTGATATTTAATTCACAATGGATTTTCTTCTCAATAATACCAAAATTCTAAACAGTGCTATCGTTCAGGGGTCTTTTTAACGTATATGAATATCAAAATTGCCAATTTATTAGGGACACGGCAAAGTTTTAATAACTTCCAGTCCCAACGGCTAAACGGACAGACATGAAATGAAATTTTTGAAGCGGTAAAATGAATGTTTTGTTCACAAAACAAATTCCTCTCTCATTTCGCCTAAGTTTCTCAAGGAGCATTATTGATATACACTTTGAGGAAAAAGCCTGATCATTTTGAACTCGGCATCATTTGTAAGTTGCGACCATAAGCTACCGGTGCGCACATTATACCCTTAAGGAATAAATCAACAGTCTGGTATATCTAGAGCAGTCCTGGGGAGAGTGTTGACCTCGAGAGGAAGTTGACATGCTCTGTGTTCACCTGCGTCTAGCGGTGTCTGCGCTGAACATGCCTGTAATATCTACATAATATATAACTTTGAGTAAACTATACTCGCAGCTATGACATACCTACATGGGGTGTTACATTCTTGTTAGTAACGCGTTGCATTGTTTACTACTGATAAGGTTACCTATATTATGCACAGCTGACAAGAGATGATCGTCTGTACGTGCAGTGTCAGCAGTAAGATCAGCGAACAACACTATGTCGGCACTCAAATTGTAAAGAAGTGGAAACCCTTGGGCATGTACTAGGATATTGCCCAAAGGGAGAATTACTTCGCAACACTCGTCACCACCGTGTGCATTCATCCATTTCTACAGCCCTTCGTAGAGCCAATTGGGAGGTCTATGAAGAGGTCCATTGCCTGTCTGAGGATGGTAGACATCGAAGAGCAGATATCGTAGCCATCAAGAGGGATGCAGGAAAGGGTGTCATTCTTGATCCAACAGTAAGAATGGAGCAACATTTACAGCAGGCGACACAGGTGAACGAGGAAAAGGAAGTCATCTACGAACCATGCATTCCTCACCTTAGTGAGAGATATAATGTACCTGAAAATGCATGGGAGGTAAAAGGACTGCTATTTGGTGCCCGCGGAACATTTTTAATTTCACAAGTACCTGCCTCAAAGCACTGGGTGTGCAATGGTCCGAAATTGTAAATATATGTTTACATGTCCTAAAAGACTCCTTATATATTTTAAATAAGCACTTATATTCAATGTGTTAACTGTTATCTTCTTGTTATAATCATTTAATGTTTCTTTATATATTTTGAATCTTAATTTTAATCATTTTTTTCTTGAAATTTGACTTTGTCATACATCTTTGTATTCTGGATCTTTATGGTCACCTGCAATGTCAGGCAGATGTCACAATTTTTGTTTGTGAAATATATATAACCTTGTTACGTTTTGAAAAAGAAATTGTTAGCAGACATAAATACATGTAAATACTGGCATTATTTGTGATGCGAAATTACGTAACATGTGGAAGTTTTCATCAGACAATGATTAATATATTTTGGTGCCGTTTTACGTGTCATTTTAATTGG
Source organism: Tenodera sinensis (assembly GCA_030765045.1). NCBI lineage: Eukaryota > Metazoa > Arthropoda > Insecta > Mantodea > Mantidae > Tenodera > Tenodera sinensis. The sequence continues at coordinate 228,827,884 of CM060961.1, forward strand.
AGCACTGTTTTGTAAGCGAATTACCTCTAATTGGAGTGTTTTGGGAACTATAGTAGCCCTGAAAATGTGGGTTCGGTGAATAACATTTTATTCTCCATTGATAATATTTCTGAAAACCTAATCTTGAATTCTTTGAGAAGATTCTCCATGACAGTAGACTATCATTTATAAGTATGTACTGTATAGTGCCTAATATATTTAATATCAAATCGTAAAACTAAATGTTCATGCCCTCAAGTTTCTTGGAAATTAAAACGTAAGTTGTTACTCTGCGACATGTTGACCTTGTACGCGCCTGACGCTATAAACCACACGTTCAGCTCTATACTGTCACTTCACACAATAGAGTGCGTCGAGGGAGTGAAGGCTTGCACGCGCGGTCACGTGCCTGATCTTGACCGAAGTTTGATTACTTATTGTCCCGCGCCCGCCGCATCTGATTGCCTGCACTGGCGAGGGGGGACCCAGCCAGTCGCCTACCTGGCCTAACGACCAGCCTTGAGGAGTGTCGCCCATCGCATTATTGTCGGCACTACCGCAAAGGAGCCGAAGGAAAGAGACAGAGAATGGCCGCATTGTTGGGGCGCTTGCCGAAGGAGAGAAAGGGATAGAGACTTCTGGAATTGTCTGCTTTGTATTTGACCGCAATAATAACTGAACTCTCCTGAAGTTTCCAGAATAGTGCCTAGGAGATATAAATAGCGGTAAAGTGCGACAGAAGAGGCATGTGAAGCGTTGAGGAGTCTTGCCGACGGAAAGAAGAGACGTATGCGAAGCGTTGAGTAGTTGTGCCGACGGAGAAGGGACAGTTCTTTGTGTTACGAGTTCGGAGCCGTGCTGTTGGTGAATCGGTAAAGACTTTCTTGCTGTTGCAACGAGTGTACAAAGTTACTGTTTACGGAAATAAAAGTGTTTCTTTATCTCGACTACATCTGTCTTCTTTACTTTACACCCACCAAAGTCACATTATTATAGCACTTGACGAACATCACAGATTACCTCATATCTTCCAAAAGTATTAAAACATTATTTACTTAATTCAAACACGCGTTTATATTTTTAAGTCGTAGAAGATGGTGATATCTTACAAGTACAACAAGCGCTAATATTTGCAAACCCTTCTGTATCAGTTTGAAAGATTTAACCAATATAGACAGAGCTTTGGACAATAAAGGTTTCGGTACGAGTGGAAAGGTAAATGCAGACGATAAATGAATGTCCATGATGTGAATGTTTAATGGAATAAGACGTTGCTCGGCATATTCTTTGAGAAAAATACATATTATGGAAATAGACGTTGTTTGAATCTATAAGGATTTGAAGTAGGTATCGCTGGGCCTAGATTAAGAGAAGCATTATACTCACGCTGTTGAAATTCCCAAATTCGTTCCCCTGGGCAATTGAGAGCACCAAGGTACAGAAGACAGCAGTTAGCTGTATGCCGCAGACAGTGTTCCCCAGGAACTTGACAATGTCTATGGCGGTGAGGGGCAACACGGATTGGTACGGGACTAGGCTCCAGGCCATCTGTAACACACACCTGTTGCTTCACAACACAATCTGCAACATATACTAAACACAGTCCTTTCCAGGAACATGAGAAAGTCCATGTTGGGATATGAAGGATTGGTATAGTGTGATATACCGACCATCTGTAACACACAGATGATGCAAAAATGTATGCTTACCTCCGGGATTGCCTTGGCCACAATTCCCAAGGGTCCGCCCAGATGGGCGGTAAATGCCACGGGGCCCAGGGCTATCATGACTCTAACCTTCTCATTGAGCCACGGGTGCACGGACAAACCCACGAATAGTGCGGTGGTACCCATCGAGTGTCCACCCACAAACACCTTGTCCACCGCTGTCTTGTTGAGCACGTAGTTTATAGCTGCAGGGACGTCGTATCTTCCCATGTCGTCCCAACTGTCAACAGAAATCAGGCTGATGTGTTACCGCGAACATTCAATAATAGGAAGGCTTGAAGCCTTCAGAGTTGTATACAGTTATGGCTACTTGATTATATATGTCGAGCTTCAGGCCACTTTCCCCTGCTTTGGAGTCACCAGAATGAGCGAAGGCATGGTTAAGAAATAAGGTGTCTGTGATATGCAGGGTATCTGTTTGGTCAAGTGGTCTTGGTCGGCATTAGATCAATCTCAGCTAAGGTGTTCTCTGATGTGTCAATTTGGCTGTGGACTGTGCCTTCGTGTTTTACGGCAGCGCAGATACTACACTGTTGATGCATGAAATTATCTGGAAATTGGAAAAGTAAACTTTCTAAGGAACCGTTCTAGGTCTACGTTTGAGGTACCCTCCAGCAATTGCCAGTTATAATGTCTGAGGAAACCCTGGATAAAATTTCAGACAGGAACTAAGGTCCCGGATATATTTCAACCACGTACCTTCCGCTGGATTTGAACTACGAGCCTAAAACTTGTGTAAAATGTTGTGAGAGTGGAAGGGAGCAAGCGACTATAAATATTATCAGAACTTGAAGGCAGTCAAATATACAACGTAGGAATCTTATCACACTCACAGCAGATGGAATTCTGACCCGCCACTTCTCTTGTAATGTAAAGATGCTATTGTATATCTGTGCTGAAGACTGCCATGGTGTTTCACAAGAGCTCATCCTCTCGCTATGGAGTAGACAGTTCTCGGTTTAGTTGATTCCAGAGTGCGTTAATCTGGTTTTGTTGAAAACGCATATGGCGATCTATAGTAAGTACACTAGTTACACGCTCAAACATACGGAACCAAATGAAAGTGCAGCAGTATAAGTGAATCACTGTCTTGGTTCAGTTACGTACTCCAGTTTCAATTGCGCCTAAAATAGAACCATTCTGGGAAGGATACATTACAGTCATTTCCGACGCATAATACTCCTATTCGGAGATTATTAACCAGTACGAGAGGTATGACTTTATTGTACCCAAGAGAGGAATATTATGTGTCCTTAACATCAACGGTAAGGTCAAATTAGCTCTTATTCCAAAGAGCAAGAAACGGGCAAATACACGACCGTTCAGTAATCGCACCTAGGAAGTAATTCAAAATGTAAAGTTCCCTGCCTGTGGACCTAATCCTGCAACTCAAAGGGCCATTGCACTTGAATTACAAATCGTATTTACTGCTCTGAGCACCGTAATCAAAAGGGATTGAAATCTAGAAAAGTGCCATAGGAACCAGCTACATAAGCTGTTTCCTAGAGGTACTGCAGAACGCCCAGTAACAGCAGAAAGCTGTATGAGAGATCACTTAGCTGGTGAAAAGTGAAAGTTTGTAGCCATTTTAGACGAGTCATGTGTTTATCTAAAGTTCTGCAACAATCTATATGTTACCGACGTAGGGGATAAAACAAATTTGAAGGTTAGTATATGGAAACAAAGGAAAGTGCTTCCAAGGGCTTACGGTAACAGAAGGGTACAGCTACATGGGAAATTAGCCCTCCGCCGTGTACATAAAATGTGGAAATGAACTCGGCTTATCATCAGATTAACCTTCTGATACCAGTTTTCCATAGAGAAATCCCTGCTCTCCGTGGTGCAGATACGAATAAAGTCTGCCTCCATCAGGATAAGGCATGAAGCAACATCTGCTTCAACTAACAAGTTCTTGAAAAACGTACAAAGAGAAACGGGCGGTATCCTGTTAAGTCACCTGATGCATTGCCGATGCCTTGCTGTACATTTGGATTACTGAAATAGCTCTTGGAAACAGACGGCCTCGTCGGCAGAGCAGCAGCCCAGCCTAGAGCCCTCAGGTAGAACATCACCAATAGTGGAGGCATGCTCATGGTTTCTCATAATGTACGGGGTGTCTTAGTCTATTACCATAGATCGCGAACAACCCTCAGTAGCCTAACAAAATACAGGACATAACATGGCTATCCCCACCCCATTTGGCCCGATTCATACTCTGCTACATATTTTCGGAAAATTTATTGCAGTAGTGGGAGTGACTGCGAGGTAAGGAATGAACTTTGGGACCTAAAGGGGAATCTGTTAATGTCACCGGGGCTTCAGTTTTTCGTAAAGGGAACTGTACGCATTAGTGAACTTAGTCACTACTTGCACAATAACCGCCAAAGATAGTCTCACTGCACCTTCGGTCTATGTCACGTTTATCATTGTACGAAGCAATGATCATTTCATTGGCTACTTCAGGGTACGATGGAAGGATATGTGTCCTAAAGCAACCAATGAAATGATCATGGCTTCGTAAAATGTTAATGTGATATAGATCGTAAGTGCAATTTGCTTTGGCGGTCATTGTACCAATACCGGAGGAGGTGCTGTATGGGGTTAAAGATTGTGACAGAATCCTTCTGTTCCACAAAGGCTAACATAATCGTCCTCCTGGAGCATATTGCTGACTTGCCTCGTTCATAATTCTGCCACGAGCAGACCAGACAGAGTTGGACGTAAAGTGCTTTCACTGTCTGCTTCTGTAGATCAAAAAGAGGCAAGAATTACCGGTCGCACAACAGACATTTTCGAACTCCAAGAACACCACTGACACACCTGACTATTTATGGGATCCAAAGACAGCAGGTGTTCCGTAGTTAAGTGTTCTGCAGAAAAACCAGGAAATGGTTTGGGACGGCTTGAATGTCTTCCAATAGCAGCAAAGGTCAAGTATCAAGAGAGACTAAATCAAGAATACAGCCCCTCCAAGCTCAGACAAGCCATTTAGCCTCTTGAATGTACCTCGTCACAAGAGCAGTAGGTTATGTGTACAGTTCCTCGCTGGTCTGGAGAGTAAACACAGAGTAAGAAGTGGCTCAAAGCTGGTCTTTTACTTATTAGCCAGGAAGCCATACGTAAGTGCTAACTTTTTGTTGCTCACCTCATGTCCCAGAATTCCTGATTGTTTGGTTGCAGTCTGACATGAGCCTTGGAGTAGGAGTTTCCTCGCATCTCGACCATCCACACGTCGTACCCCAAGTCTGCCAGCGTGTATCCTGTTAAATATGAGACAGTGGTTAGCGCTTGGAGGGCGGTCAGTTGTAGTATACACATCTAAGTAAGGTAGTACTTGCCTAGCGCTTTCTCAGGCCCCAGGAAGAGAAATTCATACGTGTTGCAGAAAAGAGCTCTGAATAGCACTACCACGTTCTTGGAGGGTTGAGTGGGCTTGTTCTTTCCATGGGGTATCCGATGTAACGTGACGAGATAACCATCCTCTGTTTCCACTACGTACGACTCCACAGGATATCCGTTCTTGGTCAGCAACTGGGGCTGTAATATATCAACATTAAGAGTAATTCAGTTTGTTGATACGCTAGGGATCGGATGCAATATGATCAGATAACCATCCTCTGTTTGCACCACGTGTTACTACACAGCATACAGATGTTCTGTGGGTCAGCAACTGGGACTTGGATAGAAGGGGGGGGGGGGGGGCTGACTAAAGGTGAACCTGCTTGCGTTGTTCGGTCGATGTGTGATAAACGCCGCTCAAGTCTGATAAAGAGGCATTTGAGCAAATTTAAGTGGTCTGATGCCCAATGTAGAATGGGACGCTAAGGGCCGTGGCAGGGCGTCCGAAAATAAAACTCAATTTCAATTTCATTATATTACCGCAGCAGAGAACTGCTTGACTCAGACACGTAGTGGGGAAGTACTGTATAGCGTAGCATCATCTGCTGTTGGCAATTTATTTTCCCAATTTCAGGTGCTCTATTTTGCATTAAATGGGGTAGTTCGTGGTTGCGTGAGACAAGTTTGATAGTAATGACATTTATATTAAATTTGCAAAGGAACAACGTTTGTTTTCAGGACATTTGGTACCTTTGACTTGTGTTTAGTCCAACATGGAAAGATGTTCATGGCAGTTTTCCACCCTCTAGGAACCTACGTACTCTCGCTCACTTTGTCGATGGCAAATTATTTTGAGTTGATACCTAACTTTGGTTGAGGTGTAAGCAGGCTATTTTTAATGATCCACGGACCAAGAGAGAGCGTTTGAGATTATAAGATCATTCCAGCAACCACTCCAGCCCGAAAGGACGACACGACGTAAAGCTGCACTGACATCGTCAGAGAGAACACAAGAGCTAGAATATCTGCGGGCTAAAACCGGTGCCTTCGCAGCAGCAGTATCAGCAGTCTCTTTACCTCGTAGGCTCATGTGTCCAGGTACCCACACAAAGGACAAGCAACTCCCAGCAATAGCGAGTGTGTGAGGACTGCTGGATACGCTGCACTAATGGATGGCGATCCCCACCCCTGGAGGGATATCAAGGAATCTGAACAAGCTTTAAAACTATTAAAAATAGGCTTTAATTAGCACTTTGTGGAACTCTTTATCGCTCGTCTACAGGAGAAACTCGACCGTTTGATACTCACCACGTCGAGGTAAATATCAGCGGTCTTGACATCCGTGAAGAGAAGGGCCCGGTTGTCACCTGTGATGTGCCCAAATATGGAGTCGGACTGTTGATCATCGTTACCCAGGAGTTGGTCTATTCCATTCTCAACGCCATCCTTGATGTTGCCTATTCCATTCTCGACTCCATCTTTGATGTTGCCTATTCCATTCTCAACGCCATCCTTGATGTTGCCTAGGAGCCCACCGTGCACCAGGACGAGGCTGACCACCAGCAGCAAAAGTGTTATGATAATCCTCATTGTCTGCAACATACATATCATGTCATTGCTATTTTACAACGTATTCACGTAAAGGCTTCTTTGCTTTTTCTGCTAATGTAGCTGTGTAAGTAGTGTCCAGCGGTTTTAATGACAAGTCATTGACAAGTATAGTTTTTCCAGATCGTCCTGACATTCCACAGGAGCAAGAGAGAACAAATTAGAAGTGATTGAAGCGGTGGAGAACAAGTGAGTGATGTCAGAACTCAGGCAGTCACTTCAACAAACAGTGTATGTTTATGTATTGTAAACAGTCATTGAGTAGTTATCACAGTCAGAGCAAGTGCTATACTAATCCCCAACTCTCCTATTTTGCAAATGGGCAGGTCTGTGCTATTCCACATCTATGCTTCAGGAGTGGGGGAGTGCCATGGCATACTGGGGGGGGGTTGTACATTCGATGCCTGTTAGAAAACTACTTGAAGAACTGACAATAGATGCTACATATGTACAACGCTGAAATTGTATTTATATACATATTATGTTAAACTTATAACTGTAGCGAAGTATTTGTTTTGTTTCTGAGCTTAATTACAAAATTATCCTTGCTCTGTTTTCATATTGCTGTCTTTATGTACAATATTCAAATCTAATGTTCTGCAACCAAACTGTGCAATTGCTTGTCATGTTCAATGCTCACGACCATAAGTGAACCCACTGAACGCAATCTAACCCAACATACACTACATATCTACTAGAATATAACGTGCTTTCCCCACTTGTACAGCGTGGCCTAACAATGACATTATTAAAATGAATAAAACTCGATGTTTCGTCCTGGACTATGGAGGACATCCTCAGGAATGTGTCAGCAACGGCTGGTGACTGCGGATTCACATGACTCTGGACGGCAATTTATGTTGTCGGAAGGTGGGAAGAGTTACAAGTGCACTGCTATGTTGTGATTGGCTGTTGTACTGTTAGGTGTAACAACAACAATAACAGTAATACTAATGATAATAATAATAATAATAATAATAATAATAATAATAATAATAATAATAATAATAATAATAATAATAATAATAATAATAATAATAATAATAATAATAATAATAATAATAATAATAATAATAATAATAATAATAATAATAATAATAATAATAATAATAATAATAATAATAATAATAATAATAATAATAATAATAATAATAATAATAATAATAATAATAATAATAATAATAATAATAATAATAATAATAATAATAATAATAATAATAATAATAATAATAATAATAATAATAATAATAATAATAATAATAATAATAATAATAATAATAATAATAATAATAATAATAATAATAATAATAATAATAATAATAATAATAATAATAATAATAACAACAACAACAAAACGGCTGATTCAGTGTTCCAGAACGACGTCAAGAATTAGTAGGGCTCGAATTTTTATGACGTCATATTTTTATCCTGGCTCATTTTTCCATGCATAACTTTATTTAAGCTATTTCCAATAATTCTGAACACAATGAATCAGCTTTAATTGGTTATATAAATGCATATTGGACCATGTTTTATTGTTAGGTTATCTTTTAGGCAGAATAACGAATAATCGCATACTTTTAGTCATAGCTTACAAGATAAAGTATCTTGCAGGCGTTTTGCCGTGTTCTGTTGCAGATTGGTCTTACAGACCTTTCCCCTACCGCAGCTCAGACCATGGCAAAACAGCCTGCAAGATATTTCATCTTAGAATTTCAACATCGGCCGTGAAAGGCTATGTATTTTAATAATTTCTTAACCTTTGGGCTTTCCCCTCAGACGTGATATTGTAAACTACCGTTGGATAAGCTACAGTGAGATTGACTAGATTTGTTATAACTTTGACGAAAGTGATTAATTTTCTATCAAAAATATGCAATACCTGTTTTCATTCACCAGATTATGAAACTTAGTCTGCATAAAATTAAATGTCTGCAATATTAAAGTCCATCATTCGCCTTGAAAATGTGCACATGAAATTGTGTTGTTGATCAGGTATTGTGAAGGGAACTGAAAGTGACCTATCGAGTACATACACGGGTCGAAGGCGCTGACAAGTTCAGGGAAAATTGCATCATATGTTCCAGACAAATCCTATCCAACATTGTGTACAATTGGTGACGTACTTTGTGGCAAACAAGCACAAGTCAATGAAAATGAACGAGAACTTTGAGCTAATGATTTTCTTTTTTTCAGGTATGACCCATCTGATGCTGAAGGAAGTTTCTCCAAATATAAAACTGACATCCGAGGAACCTTCAAGCTTGACCATCTGAAACTTTAATTCGTTATCCAATGCAATTCTGTTGAAAGTAAAGATTAGGAGAGGTGTGTGAATTGTTTAATGTATAGCTGTTAAAAGTGCGTTTTTATCTCTTTGTTTTAAGTATTACGTCATATTGCGAGAACTTTAGGTCATTTGTGGTAATTTTTACAACATAAATACACGCATACTTCAAGAGTTTTTAGGTCGTAAAAACCCGGACCCTAATAATTAGTATAAATGTTTCCAAGTGTATGTAATATATTAGTTCATCTTATGTGTATCGTGGTTTAATTTGTTTGTGTATATCAATGCGCGCGCACTCAGACGAGAATGACCCGCAGCATTTAATAAGAGCCATATGTTAATAATTTGGCTATATAAGAAAGCAGCAATATTCATTTGATGTGAATAATGTTCCTAAATTATAGGAACATTCAGCATCCAATAGGAATTGTTTAGGTTGAAATCAGTTGTAGACCAATCAGATCGCTCGATGCGTGCATTGTCGCCCATGTTGTGTAACAGTTACAAATCTGCTCGGAAAAGGATTGATTTTATCAATGGGAATGAATATGTGCCATCCTAACTGGAATTTAACATCAGTGCATATTTAAGGTACTTCATGGTATAAACAGAGAATAATTTATTGTTAATATTTCAAGTTTAAACCTCAGATAAGAAAATGCACACAACGTTAGTGATTTCATTCTGCAAATGGCGTTCATTTCGTTAGAGTAGACGATATGATGGATTGTTATTCCTGCGTTTGTTCGTTAGTAGCAAAAACATTATTTTCTGCTAAGACATGAAAATAATTTCACAATATTTAACAAGAGAAGTGAACGAAAACAACGAGTAATGAAGGAATGACGCTAAAAATAACTATTATTTGCAGAAGAGCCGAGCGAAGTGATCTGAGAGGACGCCACTCGCATCTTGCAGAGGAAAAGGGACGTCCGGTGAATCAACACAAAGTAAATAAGGTAGCTACCTACATTTAACAACTAAACAGTGATACATAGTGCTAGAAAGTATTAGAACTTACTGCATGGTGGAACACACCAACAACACGTACATACAAAACAGCACTTGCCCCTTAACAAGCACAAAATACTATCATTCAGTGTTGCCAACTATAATTCAATAAAACAAGCTAAATGGGTTTGCCAAAAAGTCTAGAAAAGGCTAGATTATATTTTAATACCTATATAAATATTAGAAAACTACATTATTAAAAAGTACGCATGGATCACCTAGCAAAAATAAACGTAGTCTTCGCCATCCCCCTCTGCCTCATTTCTACTGCTGCAGCTGGGATTTCCCTTAGGCTCTTACATGTATGCAGCATTTGTACCAACAAGCTTCAATATTTCGTCTGGGACTGCGCATGAAAAGTCTGATATGTTGTACTCACATGACTTTCTCTACTCTTGTACTAACCATTCTTACAAACTCTTATTCCTATATCTTCTTCATGTTAATACAGATATCTGATGTGTTACACTCACATGACTTTCTCTACTCTTGTACTAACCATTCTTACAAACTCTTATTCCTATATCTTCTTCATGTTAATACAGATATCTGATGTGTTACACTCACATGACTTTCTCTACTCTTGTACTAACCATTCTTACAAACTCTTATTCCTATATCTTCTTCATGTTAATACAGATATCTGATGTGTTACACTCACATGACTTTCTCTACTGTTGTACTAACCATTCTTACAAACTCTTATTCCTATATCTTCTTCATGTTAATACAGATATCTGATGTGTTACACTCACATGACTTTCTCTACTCTTGTACTAACCATTCTTACAAACTCTTATTCCTATATCTTCTTCATGTTAATACAGATATCTGACGTGTTACACTCACGTGACTTTCTCTACTCTTGTACTAACCATTCTTACAAACTCTTATTCCTATATCTTCTTCATGTTAATACAGATATCTGACGTGTTACACTCACATGACTTTCTCTACTCTTGTACTAACCAATCTTACAAACGCTTATTCCTATATCTTCTTCATGTTAATACAGATATCTGATGTGTTACACTCACATGACTTTCTCTACTCTTGTACTAACCATTCTTACAAACTCTTATTCCTATATCTTCTTCATGTTAATACAGATATCTGACGTGTTACACTCACGTGACTTTCTCTACTCTTGTACTAACCATTCTTACAAACTCTTATTCCTATATCTTCTTCATGTTAATACAGATATCTGACGTGTTACACTCACATGACTTTCTCTACTCTTGTACTAACCAATCTTACAAACGCTTATTCCTATATCTTCTTCATGTTAATACAGATATCTGACATGTTACACTCACATGACTTTCTCTACTCTTGTACTAACCATTCTTACAAACTCTTATTCCTATATCTTCTTCATGTTAATACAGATATCTGATGTGTTACACTTACATGACTTTCTCTACTCTTGTACTAACCACTCTTACAAACTCTTATTCCTATATCTTCTTCATGTTAATACAGATATCTGATGTGTTACACTTACATGACTTTCTCTACTCTTGTACTAACCATTCTTACAAACTCTTATTCCTATATCTTCTTCATGTTAATACAGATATCTGACGTGTTACACTCACATGACTTTCTCTACTCTTGTACTAACCAATCTTACAAACGCTTATTCCTATATCTTCTTCATGTTAATACAGATATCTGATGTGTTACACTCACATGACTTTCTCTACTCTTGTACTAACCATTCTTACAAACTCTTATTCCTATATCTTCTTCATGTTAATACAGATATCTGACGTGTTACACTCACGTGACTTTCTCTACTCTTGTACTAACCATTCTTACAAACTCTTATTCCTATATCTTCTTCATGTTAATACAGATATCTGACGTGTTACACTCACATGACTTTCTCTACTCTTGTACTAACCAATCTTACAAACGCTTATTCCTATATCTTCTTCATGTTAATACAGATATCTGACATGTTACACTCACATGACTTTCTCTACTCTTGTACTAACCATTCTTACAAACTCTTATTCCTATATCTTCTTCATGTTAATACAGATATCTGATGTGTTACACTTACATGACTTTCTCTACTCTTGTACTAACCACTCTTACAAACTCTTATTCCTATATCTTCTTCATGTTAATACAGATATCTGATGTGTTACACTTACATGACTTTCTCTACTCTTGTACTAACCATTCTTACAAACTCTTATTCCTATATCTTCTTCATGTTAATACAGATATCTGACGTGTTACACTCACATGACTTTCTCTACTCTTGTACTAACCATTCTTACAAACTCTTATTCCTATATCTTCTTCATGTTAATACAGATATCTGACGTGTTACACTCACATGACTTTCTCTACTCTTGTACTAACCATTCTTACAAACTCTTATTCCTATATCTTCTTCATGTTAATACAGATATCTGATGTGTTACACTCACATGACTTTCTCTACTCTTGTACTAACCATTCTTACAAACTCTTATTCCTATATCTTCTTCATGTTAATACAGATATCTGACGTGTTACACTCACGTGACTTTCTCTACTCTTGTACTAACCATTCTTACAAACTCTTATTCCTATATCTTCTTCATGTTAATACAGATATCTGACGTGTTACACTCACATGACTTTCTCTACTCTTGTACTAACCAATCTTACAAACGCTTATTCCTATATCTTCTTCATGTTAATACAGATATCTGACATGTTACACTCACATGACTTTCTCTACTCTTGTACTAACCATTCTTACAAACTCTTATTCCTATATCTTCTTCATGTTAATACAGATATCTGATGTGTTACACTTACATGACTTTCTCTACTCTTGTACTAACCACTCTTACAAACTCTTATTCCTATATCTTCTTCATGTTAATACAGATATCTGATGTGTTACACTTACATGACTTTCTCTACTCTTGTACTAACCATTCTTACAAACTCTTATTCCTATATCTTCTTCATGTTAATACAGATATCTGATGTGTTACACTCACATGACTTTCTCTACTCTTGTACTAACCATTCTTACAAACTCTTATTCCTATATCTTCTTCATGTTAATACAGATATCTGACGTGTTACACTCACGTGACTTTCTCTACTCTTGTACTAACCATTCTTACAAACTCTTATTCCTATATCTTCTTCATGTTAATACAGATATCGGACGTGTTACACTCACATGACTTTCTCTACTCTTGTACTAACCAATCTTACAAACGCTTATTCCTATATCTTCTTCATGTTAATACAGATATCTGACATGTTACACTCACATGACTTTCTCTACTCTTGTACTAACCATTCTTACAAACTCTTATTCCTATATCTTCTTCATGTTAATACAGATATCTGATGTGTTACACTTACATGACTTTCTCTACTCTTGTACTAACCACTCTTACAAACTCTTATTCCTATATCTTCTTCATGTTAATACAGATATCTGACGTGTTACACTCACATGACTTTCTCTACTCTTGTACTAACCATTCTTACAAACTCTTATTCCTATATCTTCTTCATGTTAATACAGATATCTGACGTGTTACACTCACATGACTTTCTCTACTCTTGTACTAACCATTCTTACAAACTCTTATTCCTATATCTTCTTCATGTTAATACAGATATCTGACGTGTTACACTCACATGACTTTCTCTACTCTTGTACTAACCATTCTTACAAACTCTTATTCCTATATCTTCTTCATGTTAATACAGATATCTGACGTGTTACACTCACATGACTTTCTCTACTCTTGTAGTAACCATTCTTACAAACTCTTATTCCTATATCTTCTTCATGTTAATACAGATATCTGACGTGTTACACTCACATGACTTTCTCTACTCTTGTACTAACCATTCTTACAAACTCTTATTCCTATATCTTCTTCATGTTAATACAGATATCTGACGTGTTACACTCACATGACTTTCTCTACTCTTGTACTAACCATTCTTACAAACTCTTATTCCTATATCTTCTTCATGTTAATACAGATATCTGACATGTTACACTCACATGACTTTCTCTACTCTTGTACTAACCATTCTTACAAACTCTTATTCCTATATCTTCTTCATGTTAATACAGGTATCTGACGTGTTACACTCACATGACTTTCTCTACTCTTGTACTAACCATTCTAACAAACTCTTATTCCTATATCTTCCTCATGTTAATACAGATATCTGACGTGTTACACTCACGTGACTTTCTCTACTCTTGTACTAACCATTCTTACAAACTCTTATTCCTATATCTTCTTCATGTTAATACAGATATCTGACGTGTTACACTCACATGACTTTCTCTACTCTTGTACTAACCATTCTTACAAACTCTTATTCCTATATCTTCTTCATGTTAATACAGATATCTGACGTGTTACACTCACATGACTTTCTCTACTCTTGTACTAACCATTCTTACAAACTCTTATTCCTATATCTTCTTCATGTTAATACAGATATCTGACATGTTACACTCACATGACTTTCTCTACTCTTGTACTAACCATTCTTACAAACTCTTATTCCTATATCTTCTTCATGTTAATACAGATATCTGACGTGTTACACTCACATGACTTTCTCTACTCTTGTACTAACCATTCTTACAAACTCTTATTCCTATATCTTCTTCATGTTAATACAGGTATCTGACGTGTTACACTCACATGACTTTCTCTACTCTTGTACTAACCATTCTAACAAACTCTTATTCCTATATCTTCCTCATGTTAATACAGATATCTGACGTGTTACACTCACGTGACTTTCTCTACTCTTGTACTAACCATTCTTACAAACTCTTATTCCTATATCTTCCTCATGTTAATACAGATATCTGACGTGTTACACTCACATGACTTTCTCTACTCTTGTGCTAACCATTCTTACAAACTCTTATTCCTGTATCTTCATGTTAATACAGATATCTGACGTGTTACACTCACATGACTTTCTCTACTCTTGTACTAACCATTCTTACAAACTCTTATTCCTATATCTTCCTCATGTTAATACAGATATCTGACGTGTTACACTCACATGACTTTCTCTACTCTTGTACTAACCATTCTTACAAACTCTTATTCCTATATCTTCTTCATGTTAATACAGATATCTGACGTGTTACACTCACATGACTTTCTCTACTCTTGTACTAACCATTCTTACAAACTCTTATTCCTATATCTTCTTCATGTTAATACAGATATCTGATGTGTTACACTCACATGACTTTCTCTACTCTTGTACTAACCATTCTTACAAACTCTTATTCCTATATCTTCTTCATGTTAATACAGATATGTGACGTGTTGCACTCACATGACTTTCTCTACTCTTGTACTAACCATTCTTACAAACTCTTATTCCTATATCTACTTCATGTTAATACAGATATCTGACGTGTTACACTCACATGACTTTCTCTACTCTTGTACTAACCATTCTTACAAACTCTTATTCCTATATCTTCTTCGTGTTAATACAGATATCTGACGTTTTACACTCACATGACTTTCTCTACTCTTGTACTAGTCATTCTTACAAACTCTTATTCCTATATCTTCTTCATGTTAATACAGATATCTGACGTGTTACACTCACATGACTTTCTCTACTCTTGTACTAACCATTCTTACAAACTCTTATTCCTATATCTTCTTCATGTTAATACAGATATGTGACGTGTTGCACTCACATGACTTTCTCTACTCTTGTACTAACCATTCTTACAAACTCTTATTCCTATATCTTCTTCATGTTAATACAGATATCTGACGTGTTACACTCACATGACTTTCTCTACTCTTGTACTAACCATTCTTACAAACTCTTATTCCTATATCTTCTTCGTGTTAATACAGATATCTGACGTTTTACACTCACATGACTTTCTCTACTCTTGTACTAGTCATTCTTACAAACTCTTATTCCTATATCTTCTTCATGTTAATACAGATATGTGACGTGTTGCACTCACATGACTTTCTCTACTCTTGTACTAACCATTCTTACAAACTCTTATTCCTATATCTTCTTCATGTTAATACAGATATCTGACGTGTTACACTCACATGACTTTCTCTACTCTTGTACTAACCATTCTTACAAACTCTTATTCCTATATCTTCTTCGTGTTAATACAGATATCTGACGTTTTACACTCACATGACTTTCTCTACTCTTGTACTAACCATTCTTACAAACTCTTATTCCTATATCTTCTTCGTGTTAATACAGATATCTGACGTGTTACACTCACATGACTTTCTCTACTCTTGTACTAGTCATTCTTACAAACTCTTATTCCTATATCTTCATGTTAATACAGATATCTGACGTGTTACACTCACATGACTTTCTCTACTCTTGTACTAACCATTCTTACAAACTCTTATTCCTATATCTTCTTCATGTTAATACAGATATCTGACGTGTTACACTCACATGACTTTCTCTACTCTTGTACTAGTCATTCTTACAAACTCTTATTCCTATATCTTCATGTTAATACAGATATCTGACGTGTTACACTCACATGACTTTCTCTACTCTTGTACTAACCATTCTTACAAACTCTTATTCCTATATCTTCTTCATGTTAATACAGATATGTGACGTGTTGCACTCACATGACTTTCTCTACTCTTGTACTAACCATTCTTACAAACTCTTATTACTATATCTTCTTCATGTTAATACAGATATCTGACGTGTTACACTCACATGACTTTCTCTACTCTTGTACTAGTCATTCTTACAAACTCTTATTCCTATATCTTCATGTTAATACAGATATCTGACGTGTTACACTCACATGACTTTCTCTACTCTTGTACTAACCATTCTTACAAACTCTTATTCCTATATCTTCTTCATGTTAATACAGATATGTGACGTGCTGCACTCACATGACTTTCTCTACTCTTGTACTAACCATTCTTACAAACTCTTATTCCTATATCTTCTTCATGTTAATACAGATATCTGACGTGTTACACTCACATGACTTTCTCTACTCTTGTACTAACCATTCTTACAAACTCTTATTCCTATATCTTCTTCATGTTAATACAGATATCTGACGTGTTACACTCACATGACTTTCTCTACTCTTGTACTAGTCATTCTTACAAACTCTTATTCCTATATCTTCATGTTAATACAGATATCTGACGTGTTACACTCACATGACTTTCTCTACTCTTGTACTAACCATTCTTACAAACTCTTATTCCTATATCTTCTTCATGTTAATACAGATATGTGACGTGTTGCACTCACATGACTTTCTCTACTCTTGTACTAACCATTCTTACAAACTCTTATTCCTATATCTTCTTCATGTTAATACAGATATCTGACGTGTTACACTCACATGACTTTCTCTACTCTTGTACTAACCATTCTTACAAACTCTTATTCCTATATCTTCTTCATGTTAATACAGATATCTGACGTGTTACACTCACATGACTTTCTCTACTCTTGTACTAACCATTCTTACAAACTCTTATTCCTATATCTTCTTTGTGTTAGTTAAGATAAACATTTGTACAAATTATCTTATTACTTATTTCCTTGTAGGTACAAGGGGAATGTTAGTGTAGGAAGGTGGGGAACAGTTAACCACTTCTTTTTAAACTGATGGTAAGGTTAATATTTTTAAAAGCCTTATAATTTAGAACATTTTTATTGATTTTAAAATACATTAAGCTTTATTATGCACTTTTAAAAAGTTGTAAATACTTTCTATTTTCCACTGAAATTTAACATTTTTGAGAGGGTGCACTTTTGGCTCACTGTGCCCCAGTGATGGGGTAAAATGAACCAAACACTGGGGCACTATGAACCAACGTTTGACATACAAGAAATTGCTCAAACCATACAAAAGTACAATGAAGTAGAGTTTCCAATCTTTGTTTCTGGAGGTTACAGCAAGGTTACACAATAATATATAAAATAGATGTAAATATCTTTAGACAAGAATGTATTTTAGCGAATATTCAAGTTGTTGAAATTAATACCAAAACTAACGTAAGAGTTCTGTCTTTTGGTGATGCCATACTGTTTAGGGTTTTGCAAATGCATCTTTATGCAATCATCTGGTAGAGAATATATTTTGTTTTCATCTTCAGCAATTGGCAAATAAAACTGACCTTGTACTTTTGTGCTTTTCTTTAAATATTTGACCTCAAACTCATTATCGTTGTCCTTTACTTTTACTACTTGTGCCACATAGAGGATTTCTTTCTTTGGATGTTTTTCACTTTTCAACCCAACAAGTATATAATCATCTTTCTTTATATTGGTCAAGTCTAAGTCAGGAAAATCATCTAGTTCCGCATCGTCATCTCTATGTAGACTAACCCCATTGGTTGAAGACATTCCATGATCAAAATCATCCAGTGTGTTATTAATATCAGAATCCGGATCTGAATCAAATTTTATTTTCTTCTTTGTTTGATTTATGATTTTATTTGCTTTTCTTTTCTTCTCAAGTCCAATTTTCTTTTTTCCTTCGAGTTCATTTTTTACTGGTGTATATGTTGCTATGATGCTCTTACCATGTTTTCTCCCTCCTTTCCTCTTTCTTTCTTTAGCTTTAGGATGTGGCCTTACATCAACTGGCGAGAACTTGGGAAATGCAGAAGCATTTATGTCTAACTTTGGTGTCTCTGCAACTGATTTCTCAGTTGAACAAATGGTATTTTCTGAACTGATATTCTGATGGTCAGCAGCAACACCATTACTCAGTGGTAATTTGCCAGTGCCCCTTTCAGCATCAGCGGATAACAATCTGCAGGTGGTAATGTCGGTATCATGTGCAGCTCCAGAGGAAGTAACATTAATTTCACAAGTTGGATCTAGACCCATATTGGTTGTAGCATCATTGGGTAGAGGTGTATCAGTAACTTCACTTGGTGCAAAGTCGTCATCATCAGTAAATATATGGCGATCGAAGGGAAAAATTCCTGTCTTCCTAAAACCAGACTTTATGTTAGATGGGGTAAGGGCTCTATCATGTGCAATGTTTACACATTCTGCAATATTGTAGATGGAAATTGGGGTATTTTTTCTAAAAAGAACAGACTGAAGAGCGCCTGCATAGTATGTTTTGAGAGGACCATAGCAAGAAACATCTAGGGACTGGAGCTTATGTGATGTATGTGGAGGTATTGTGAGGATGGTAACTCCATTTTCCTTAACTATATCCAATGTTTTTGGATCCAAATGGCTTTCATGGTTGTCGAGTATGAGTAATGATGGGTTGTCCTTGCTACTTGCTGAGTGTTTGACAAAATGTGCCATTACATGATGCTCCAGTCATCCATCCACAAGGCTAAAGTGCCACATGGTGCTTTTTCAGACATTACATCGGTGACTTTCTTTCTAGGGAAAACCATTGCTGCAGGTAATGAGTTTCCAGCAGCACAAATGATACAGCAAGTAGTAACTAGAATTGCTTTCTCTGCGCTTGTGACTTGGTTCACTTGCTTTTCCCTCTCCCTGCTACTATTTTTTGTGGTTTCTCTGGTACTGTTTTGGTACTGGTCTCATCCAGATTGAAAATTCTAGTGCCATCAGAAAATGTTGGTTCTCGTTCCATTACTTCTTGGAGGTTATCATAAAATAAATTTACATTGTGTCTATTGAAAGATGTTGCTCGTGATAGCGAACAAGCTTCTGGTTTTCTAATTGTCAATGTAGGATTTCTTAGTTTAAAACCATGAAATCAATCTATACCAGCTTTTTTATTTTGTTCCCAACTACCTGGCACCTGAATTCCGTTACTCTTAGCCAAGTTATATGCCAGCTGACGAGATTGTTTTGGAAGTAAACCATAACACATTTTTGCACAATTTATCAAATAATCTCCTAGCTCCTTTTCTTGCTGGGTACTGAAAACTTTTCGGTTGCTGTAGTTAGGCTCAAAATTCATAGAAATAGGGTTTTCCAAATATTTCAAAACATATCTGCGAAAAGTGGGGTAGGGTATACCAAATTTCTGAGCAGACTTTCGCATTGAGTTATTCCCATTTCTGTGATCCTCTAGAGCTCTCTTCATTAGTTCTGCATCAGGCTAGCGAGAGGTATTCTTCTTAGGTTTACGAGCCATTCAGTATGCTGAAACATATATATATATATATATATATATATATATATATATATATATATATATATATATATATATATATATATTACATAAAGTAAAATAATTAGCCTGTGCAACATAAACTGTGGCCTATGGTTAAGTCACTTGCAGTATGTGGGACTTAATTTGACATCTTCACTGCTAATCAGAAGGAAAATAACCAAGGGGTACAGAGAACCACCGGTTCACAGTTCCCCACTTGAAATGGTTCACTGTTTACCATGTTGCCATTCTGGACAAAATGGTAATTTTAAGGTTATGTGAGAGAGCAAGGAGTGTGACAATATGCATATGCATAGCCAGAATCCTAAGATATGAAAAGTATATCAAATTAACTGAATTATTCATCACCAAGAAAATAAAAAAAGAATAAACTCAAGGAAGAAGAAAAAAGGTATCTTACCTTCAAATATGAAAAAATGCTCTTGAAATCAAATGGCTGTCTGGAACTTAACACATTCATAGCCAAATGAAGAGGGCTTTATTACCAACTGTTAACATGCACAAAATCTAAATTTCCCTGAATAGTTACACACATTTACTAATTGGTTCACACTTCCCCATGGTTCACTGTTCCCCAACCTCCCCTACAGTAGGATTTGTGCGATAGTCAAATCTTTTAAAGCTTTCAAATTCCGTTCTCATTGCAGGGTTAACATAACAAATTGAATAACGATGTTCCATTTGACAGAAATACAAATAACAAGGCATATCTCCGAAGTGGTCCAATTTATAAAAAAATATTCAGACATAAATTGTGTATTTTAGAAAGATCTACAGTTTTTCATAGTAAGATTTGGTCTATCTGTAACCGTTTACCACCTATGCAAAAGTCGTCCAGAGTAAATAGGAGTACAGAGGTTATAGCCAGAAAATTCAAAATATACATTTCATTTGTCATAAAGATATTTCAAACCTATGGCATTTTAATCAAAATCGTTAGAGACACTTTCGAGAAAATCTAAATTTTCGATAAACTTTCCATGTAAAGGGTAGTTTAGGGTGAAGAATTTTCTTCAAAATCTTCGTATCGCATCCATGAAAGACATTAAACTTAATTACCAACTTTGGTTTTTAACCAACTGAGGCGATATTGTTTAGAAGAAGCCTCCTAAAATATTTAAAATGTATGTTTATAGTGGTGGCAGAAAAAGCCCCCTAAAATTGTGACTCATTGTTCTAGTGGGCAATGATGTAGATAGTCACTTTTCCTTGTTCATGCGTTATCTGGATTGGCGTACACCAAGTCCGGGTAAAAACTGTAATATTACGGCATATACGCCATAATATGCTAATATTCGTGTGTATTAGTAGGAAGGAATTGCCCTTCTCACAAGAAATATATTAATTTACGGCGCGGGTCACAATATAAAGAACTTATCGAACGTAGAGTAATGCGTGGTCCGTGGCATCGATGGGTGAACCCCGTACATAGGAAAGGACGCCAATCCATCATACCTAAACGTGTATTCTGGTGTGATAGCAAAAATAAACTAATTCAACCAATTAAAAGTGAACTTGTAGCTAATTAATAACCGCGTGTCGGTCCGCACCACTGCCTAGATAGGTATATTTAACAGGACTGCTGACCGCTGCGTTAGCCCGGCCGGCAAGGAAGGATTGGTACCCTCAGGTCTCAGTGAGGTAAGGAGAAGGAACTTTACCTGGGTCAACAGTGTAACGACCACCATCGTCACAACGTGGGGCTGGTGAGTAAGAATAAACCTTCGTTACACAACTTTTCGTTTTTGGGTTATGTTATCCACAGGCTCGAGATACACACACAGACCTTTTTCGAAAAAGTGCCAAAGAATCTAACAACTTGGTGGAATCCTTACTCTCAAATTCAAAAGATTATATCATTATGTGGAATAGCTGCAGTAGCGAGATTAAATGATGTATTATTTTAAAGGTAATGGTAGATAAGTAAAAAATGAAAAAGGCTAGAAAAGGCTAATGAAGCTTAGAAAGAAGGCCAGGAAAGCTACTTGTAGCTTTTTGGAAAATTTATAGCTAGATAGGTTCTCAAAAAGGCCAGATCTAGCCTTAAAAAGGCTAAGTTGGCAACACTGCTGTCATTGTGTTACATTAAAACAGTCTTCCTACAAATACAGATAGGAAACTAAAACACAGGTCGCAATAGAAACAAATCAGGTTTTAGAATTAGAAAAGCCAAGTTACGCAATTAGAGAAAGCAGTAGATTAAAGATAATGTTGCCGCAGAATGACACAATGTTAGCTGCGGTGCCAACTGTACAGCAGGAAAACGCAAATAGCAAACACCGAAGTACTTGATAGTTGGGGAGTGTTTAACCTGAACACGCGAAACAATACTGAAACATAATACAAGTAAATAAATACCTAAACATAGAGTTGGAACAGCTAAGCAAATGTAATAAATATAATAATAATAATAATAATAATAATAATAATAATAATAATAATAATAATAATAATAATAATAATAATAATAATAATAATAATAATAATAATGATAATGATAATGATAATAATAATAATAATAATAATAATAATAATAATAATAATAATAATAATAATAATAATAATAATAATAATAATAATAATAATAATAATGATGATGATGATGATGATGATGATGATGATGATGATGATGATAATAGTAATAAAATAATAATGCTACTGTAATTAAGACCCAATGATATATATTCTGCACTTTAGTGATGCAATTGTTCTGCCCCAATTTTTCATGAGGAAAGGCGTCACTATTCAGAATTGCAAACTCCACAACGATGTGTAAGTTATTCATGTTTACTCTATGTAAATCATTTGATAATAATGACTACGTTTCCATGGCGAATTCAATATGAATTGAGTTCTTTTACCGGACTGAACACCACATGGACACGCTGATTCAAACGAACATCAAACGCAGGATCCGATTCGCTTATTTGAGTTTTCTTGGTGAAAGAGGTGTAATAGACCGAAATTACAAATCCACTTTTATTGTTTCCATAATCTGACATATTCTTCTCAAAAACATTCACTAACCTCAAAACCTTGTTAAAATACCCACAACACATACTTTTACAGGTTCGTCAACGTACACCAAGTGAGTAACATAAAAGTTTGAATTATTTCTGTTTGGGTCTTTCGACATCATTTCCGAATTGTATTCAACAAGGACACGTAGAAATCATGCAAGAGCACACACAGAACCGAACCACTCACACTAGGAAACGGTGTAGCAGGATTCGGTGTTCAAAAGGACAAAACCTGATCATTAGCGCAATTTTAGCGACTTCTCTTTTCACAAGGTTGCCTAACTGACGTCCCACATTGTCAGGTGTCTGTTTGCAGCATTTCGTGGGATAGCTAAAAGCCAGGCGAACATGATAGATAGCAAAACAGAATAAATGAATAGTAGATGTAAACAACACTGAAAACCAAATAGAATTGAGTTAAATAAGAAATCAAAGCACAGTAATGATATTGCCAACCTATGCGTGTAAAATGGCGGGATCCGCGAAATGTGAAAGCAGGAATGTATGTGATTGGGCGGAATAAGCGGTAAATAAATTAAACTGGCGTGAATCAGAAAGCCAGACTTGTGGAAACAGTTGGACAATGATAATCGTGGTTAAGGAAGCGCTCGCGTGTTTCGTTTTGACTTCTAATCAACGTAAGCTTATATAAAAAGCAAAGCTCACTTATTCCTCTGTTTATTGCATTAATTGAGATAAACGCTTGCAGAAATTGTCTTATTATATATTTCCTTGCAAGTAAAATCTGAATATGGGAGGATTGTACATTTTAAGTGATAGTCGAATGTTTTAAAGCTGGTGGCTATGTGATGGATTTGGTATTCCATTCTCGCCAAGAGGCAGATAACATGAATGACTTCCTATTCGAGAAAAGTATGACAATTGGAACATTCAAACAAAACGAAGACTATCTCGGAAATGGTTCACTTCACAGAAAACATTTATTTGACATGCATGGTGTGTTTTAACGATACCTTCATTTCTGTGCAGTAAGATTGGTTCATCTCTTGCGGTTTACTAGTTATACAAAAGTCATTCTATATGAAGGGAATTTTAGAGATTATTCCTAGAAAATTCAATATATACATTTCATTTGTCGCGAAAGTATATTAAACATGATAATTTTAATCAAAGTAATTAGAGGCATTTTTGATAAAATCTAAATTATCGAATGATGTTCTATGTAAATGAAAGTCTGTGACTGGAGGACTTTGTTGAAATTCTTCGGTGGTACCCTTGAAGGATGCTGAACTGAAATACCAATTTTGGTATTTAAACGAGTTTTTGTTTTTAGGTTGTGCTCTTCACACACTCTCTCTCTCTCTCTCTCTCTCTCACACACACACACACACACACACACACACACACCCTCGCGCTACATACACACACGCACACCGCGCGGGCACACACACACACACACTACACCCACACACACACACACTACAATCACACACACACACTACACCCACACACACACACTACACCCACACACACACACACTACACCCACACATACACACACTCACACACACACCCACCCACACACACACTACACCCACACACACACACTCACACACACACTACACCCACACACACACTACACCCACACACACACACACTACACCCACACACACACACTCACACACACTACACCCACACACACACCCACCCACACACACACACTACACCCACACACACACCCACCCACACACACACACTACACCCACACACACACACTACACCCACACACACACTACACCCACACACACACACCCACACACACACACTACACACACACTACACACACACACTACACACACACACTACACCCACACACACACTACACACACACACTACACACACACACTACACACACACACTACACCCACACACACACACTACACACACACACACTACACCCACACACACACACTACACACACACACACTACACCCACACACACACACTACACACACACACACTACACCCACACACACACACTACACACACACACTACACCCACACACACACACTACACACACACACACTACACCCACACACACACACTACACACACACACACTACACCCACACACACACACACTACACACACACTACACACACACACTACACACACACACTACACCCACACACACACTACACACACACACTACACCCACACACACACTACACCCACACACACACTACACACACACACTACACACACACACTACACCCACACACACACACACACACTACACCCACACACACACACACACTACACCCACACACACACTACACCCACACACACACACACACACACACACACACACACACACACACACACACACACACACGGACGCAGAACTTTTAGTAAAAGCGCTTTTTGTAGATTCAGCGGTCCCAAAACATATACTTGCGGTGAAAATTCGACATTGAACTTTTAGGTTGAATGCAGCGCTTCCCCTATTGCATGTACTTAGTAGAGAAAGTAAAAATAATAACAAGCTCCCATTTGAGGAAAGTACTAAAAAATTCAGATAATTAACAAGGAATATCTCCGAAATGGTTTACTCCACAAGAAAGGTTATTTAACATAAATGGTTTTTTTTAACGAGATTACATCTTTTATGGAGTAAGATTTCCACTGTCTATTACGGTTTGGTAGCAAGAGGATTAATGACTTCATTGTCACAAATCCAGTATTAGCTAACAACAACAATAACATGTGAGGTCATATCGGCGGCTTTTAACCCTTGGAACAATTCCTCAACAGCAATGGCGTTCACTCATTCAACCACTCACTCACTCACTTACCCACTCACTCACTTACCCACTCACTCACTGATTCACTCACTGACTGACTCACTTACCCACTCACTCACTTACCCACTCACTCACTTACCCACTCACTCACTGACTCACTTACCCACTCACCCACTGATTCACTCACTGACTGACTCACTTACCCACTCACTCACTGATTCACTCACTGACTGACTCACTTACCCACTCACTCACTGACTCACTCACTGACTCACTCACTCACCCACTCTGATTTGTGTTACTTTTGGTTATTACATTAACTTGACAGACTAGGTAGAATGCGAATAATCCTGACTAAAGAAACATTTCCATCCTCTAGCTGAGATTTAAACCCGGAATGTCTGGATTTGTAGGTTAGCAGGTTATCTGTCATACCACAGAGGCAGTCAAGATATACGTCATTTGTCATAAAAATATTTTAAACGTATGGCATTACAATCATGTTACAGATATTTTTCAAAAAATCAAAATGTTCAAAAAGTGATTCAAGCAAAGGGTAGGTTGAGTTGGAGGAATTTTCTTAAAAATCTTTGTGTTGCACCCTGGGGACATACTGAACTTGAATACTAAATTTGGTATTTAAGAGACATTTCAGTTGTTGTATTAACGCATGACACACACACACACACACACACACACACACACACACACACACACACACAGAGAGAGAGAGAGAGAGAGAGAGAGAGAGAGAGAAAGAGGCCTTTTCTAAAAAAGTATCTCTTTTAGATTCAAGGGGTCGTAAAACATGTATTTCCTGTGAAATCTCGATATCGAGTTGTTGGATTGAATGCAATAGTTCCCTACTTGCTATACGTAGTAGAAAAGGTAACAAACTTTGTGAGAATTGTGAGTAGAGAAAGTATAGTGAATGTAACACTGGCCTGGCGTGCCTGTTCTGAAGCCTACACTAGTAACTTTGTGAGAATTGTGAGTAGAGAAAGTATAGTGAATGTAACACTGGCCTGGCGTGCCTGTTGTGAAGCCCACACTAGTAACTTTGTGAGAATTGTGAGTAGAGAAAGTATAGTGAATGTAACACTGGCCTGGCGTGCCTGTTGTGAAGCCCACACTAGTAACTTTGTGAGAATTGTGAGTAGAGAAAGTATAGTGAATGTAACACTGGCCTGGCGTGCCTGTTGTGAAGCCTACACTAGTAACTTTGTGAGAATTGTGAGTAGAGAAAGTATAGTGAATGTAACACTGGCCTGGCGTGCCTGTTGTGAAGCCCACACTAGTAACTTTGTGAGAATTGTGGGTAGAGAAAGTATAGTGAATGTAACACTGGCCTGGCGTGCCTGTTGTGAAGCCCACACTGGTAACTTTGTGAGAATTGTGAGTAGAGAAAGTATAGTGAATGTAACACTGGCCTGGCGTGCCTGTTGTGAAGCCTACACTAGTAACTTTGTGAGAATTGTGAGTAGAGAAAGTATAGTGAATGTAACACTGGCCTGGCGTGCCTGTTGTGAAGCCCACACTAGTAACTTTGTGAGAATTGTGAGTAGAGAAAGTATAGTGAATGTAACACTGGCCTGGCGTGCCTGTTGTGAAGCCCACACTGGTAACTTTGTGAGAATTGTGAGTAGAGAAAGTATAGTGAATGTAACACTGGCCTGGCGTGCCTGTTGTGAAGCCCACACTAGTAACTTTGTGAGAATTGTGAGTAGAGAAAGTATAGTGAATGTAACACTGGCCTGGCGTGCCTGTTGTGAAGCCCACACTAGTAACTATACACCCAGCACACAAATTGTTGCAAATACTGGAGGTAGATTTGGAACACGTTAGGTATAGAGCGTTGAAATAAAACAGTCTGAAACAGGAGGCCACTTACTTACCACTTGAAGAAATGTCTGGAGATGTCATTATAAGTCCTTATATAGCAACAGGTTGTTCTGGCGAGTTGTTGAAACAGATGCAACTGTCTGATAGTGGTGACAATTTCTTTAATAATATGTTGTTGTAAACCAGAAAGTTAACATAATATAGTGTAAAGGTAGTGCGATAAGGGAACACGAAGACAATGACATTCATGTAGAAAAAGCATATCGCACTCAGATAATTTAGCCGTTACTTAGAACAAATGACAGGCACATAGGTTAGTTAACACGTGTTTTGTACCTGGAACATTATCAGCAATATGCATAGTTTTATGTAAAGGTGAAGTTAAATACCGGTTAACTTAAGTATTTGTTTCGGCAAAATGATTTGTCACGTTTTGTACAAATGTCACCCTCCCTCCAGCTGGGTTCGGTTTCCAACATGGGAGTGAGAAATAAACACACGACACGACACGATGTGTTTAACTGTCACCACACAAGTTAGGGCAGGCAGGGCAGAAACTGCGGAGGTCCATTGATACTTGCCTCTTCAGTCCAGCAGTCCACCCTTTCCATAACAACAGACACAGAGGTTTGTGTATCTGCGTCTCATTCTCTTTCTTTAGGCACGAGACAAGATAAATCGAATATGCTATAGGTTAATTAGAAATCAATGGTTACACCAAAACACACATGCGCTCTGTAACTATGGTCATGATTCAATATTTATATAAGCTTAAGATTCTAATTTACACACACACACACCCATACCACGGTGAATCAAAAAGTAAGTTGCACTTGCTCGCAACAAGAGCACGCTGTGTGTTGTGACGATGGCCAATGTGTAGCAAGCTACAGTAACTGTTGACACATAGGGTGGTGTGGTATCCCGTCGTGTTGTGTGAGCAGTGCAGGTCTGGCTGGCTGGCTCAGTGGCATGCAACACCAAACGTCGGAACTCCTACAGCGATTCAAGTGGGAGGTAAGACAACATCCCTCATACAGCGCCATGTTGTGACGATGGCCAATGTATAGCAAGCTACAGTAACTGTTGACACATAGGGTGGTCTGGTATCCCGTCGTGTTGTGTGAGTAGAGCTGGCTCAATGGCATGCCGCAACACCAAACGTCCGAACTGCTACAGCGATTCAAGTGGGAGGTAAGACAACATCCCCCATACAGCGCCATGTTGTGACGATGGCCAATGTATAGCAAGCTACAGTAACTGTTGACACATAGGGTGGTCTGGTATCCCGTCGTGTTGTGTGAGTAGAGCTGGCTCAATGGCATGCGACACCAAACGTCCGAACTGCTACAGCGATTCAAGTGGGAGGTAAGACAACATCCCTCATACAGCGCCATGTTGTGACGAGGTCAATGTGTAGCAAGCTACAGTAACTGTTGACACATAGGGTGGTCTGGTATCCCGTCGTGTTGTGTGAGTAGAGCTGGCTCAATGGCATGCGACACCAAACGTCCGAACTGCTACAGCGATTCAAGTGGGAGGTAAGACAACATCCCTCATACAGCGCCATGTTGTGACGATGGCCAATGTATAGCAAGCTACAGTAACTGTTGACACATAGGGTGGTGTGGTATCCCGTCGTGTTGTGTGAGCAGAGCTGGCTCAATGGCATGCCGCAACACCAAACGTCCGAACTGCTACAGCGATTCAAGTGGGAGGTAAGACAATATCCCCCATACAGCGCCATGTTGTGACGATGACCAATGTATAGCAAGCTACAGTAACTGTTGACACATAGAGTGGTGTGGTATCCCGTCGTGTTGTGTGAGTAGAGCTGGCTCAATGGCATGCAACACCAAACGTCGGAACTGCTACAGCGATTCAAGTGGGAGGTAAGACAACATCCCCCATACAGCGCCATGTTGTGACGATGGCCAATGTGTAGCAAGCTACAGTAACTGTTGACACATGGGGTGGTGTGGTATCCCGTCGTGTTGTGTGAGTAGAGCTGGCTCAATGGCATGCCGCAACACCAAACGTCGGAACTGCTACAGCGATTCAAGTGGGAGGTAAGACAACATCCCCCATACAGCGCCATGTTGTGACGATGGCCAATGTGTAGCAAGCTACAGTAACTGTTGACACATAGGGTGGTGTGGTATCCCGTCGTGTTGTGTGACTAGAGCTGGCTCAATGGCATGCCGCGACACCAAACGTCGGAACTGCTACAGCGATTCAAGTGGGAGGTAAGACAACATCCCCCATACAGCGCCATGTTGTGACGATGGCCAATGTGTAGCAAGCTACAGTAACTGTTGACACATAGGGTGGTGTGGTATCCCGTCGTGTTGTGTGAGTAGAGCTGACTCAATGGCATGCCGCGACACCAAACGTCGGAACTGCTACAGCGATTCAAGTGCGAGGTAAGACAGCATACCACCATACAGCACCATGTTGTGACGATGGCCAATGTGTAGCAAGCTACAGTAACTGTTGACACATAGGGTGGTGTGGTATCCCGTCGTGTTGTGTGAGTAGAGCTGGCTCAATGGCATGCCGCGACACCAAACGTCGGAACTGCTACAGCGATTCAAGTGCGAGGTAAGACAGCATACCACCATACAGCACCATGTTGTGACGATGGCCAATGTGTAGCAAGCTACAGTAACTGTTGACACATAGGGTGGTGTGGTATCCCGTCGTGTTGTGTGAGTAGAGCTGGCTCAATGGCATGCGACACCAAACGTCGGAACTGCTACAGCGATTCAAGTGCGAGGTAAGACAGCATACCACCATACAGCACCAT
>CM060961.1:228870964-229020964 GCA_030765045.1 Tenodera sinensis
TACACCAATTACACAAATACACATTTGTGTTTTAATGATGTTAACACAGTCCACAGTCTTTCATGATATTACAACTCACAACTGTTTACTTCTCATAACCTTGACTCACTCCTTTCACTGTCTTTCTTCACTTCCTCTGTCTCTGTCTCGTACACTAATTACACAAATACACAGTTCTCTTTTACTGATGTTAACACAGTGTACAGGGAAGACTTTTAATTTGATATAGCGACAACTTGCCGACTGATTTCTTAAAGTCATGTGATACGAGCCGAACTACTCTCTGCACATCACGGAAATAAATACGCTGTTGGTGGAGTGTGGTTTCACCCAGCTGGGTGCTCTATCTCGACTCTGCGTTAGGATGGGGCGCACTCAGGTAGAACAGTCGGTGGCATGGCATGCTTGATGATGATGGGACAGGTAGAGGCACCCAATGACATACCCGTTTTGGACATTTCTTTAATCATATTGATATACTTACCTTTTTAAACTAATATTGCATTGAATTGCAATTGAGTTTCTTATACTTAAATGGAACAAATAACATTTCAAGTAGAATGCTGAATTCCATTACTTTCACAGGATGTCCAGAGAATTTTCACTACCAAAACCTTGAATATACGAACCATAAAGGGGTCGAACCTGAAAGCTTGTGAAGGAAAATCATTAAAATGGTTTAAGGTATGCATAATACTATATTTTTAATTGCTGTCGCTAATGATATCCCTTATTATAGTTAAGACAGAAGACTAAAGTTTTGTGAAGCTGACATAAGTAGACATTGTTGTGATGCGAGGTCAGTACTTCTCCATGATGCTGTAGACATGTTGGTAAACCTGCTCTGGCGCGTTGTTGCCAAACGCAAAGTCGAGGTGCGTGAAACTCTTGTCTTTGGTCAATTCCAGCAGCGCTCCGTTGGGTAGCTTAGAAGCTAGCGTCTTGGAGTCCTGTCAACAAACAATATTAATGTCTTGATAATTCCACGAAGCGAAGTCTTGTTCATTCTGAATGAGTTTTATATAGCAAGAGGTAGACAAAAACTTATTAGACAGAAACAATTGAAGGGCTTAGTGGAATAAGGGGGTATCCCTCAAAATTGTCTTTCTGAGATATTTAGTACTTTATTAGATTTTCCATAACTCGAACAAAAAATTACCAATCACTAAATAATTTTGGTACTAAATTAGGAAGGTTTTGAACTAACTTTCTGCAAATGTAGGACACAGTATGTTAGTTTATAGCATAAAGAATAATTACTTAGCTTGAAGACGGCATACAATATTCTACATTAAAAGTGACAATCACAATTTCATCTTCATTGTTCTCTCCCACTTCACATATGCTGCCTGATCTCAAATTTAAATAAAATTCATGGTACACAGGGGGTATGAACTACAACAATGAGGTTATGTCTCGATGTTTTGCTTCTTTGATTGACCTTCCATTAGGGTACTTAGTTTCGAAGACTGTGTTTGATATTTTCTGTGGTTTTCTTTTTCCTTTTTGAAAACTGATGGTAGTGTAAGGACCTAATTGACTGTATGCTAAACACATGTCTACTTCATGCCCACCTTCGAACCTTAGAATGGATGCTTTCCGGAAGTCCACATTTACGCCAGAACGGAATTTGTTTCTTTTTGTTAATTTACTTGTTGATGGAGCCAGACTAACAAAATCTTCTCTCTTCATTTTCAGTACAGAGAATGGTTTCTGCTTCCTTGCATTTCGTATAAGATTTGCCCACTACTCAGGTGTATAAACATACTGGGTACGTCGTTTTAAGTTTTCAATAATGCCAAAATCTGCATCACTCTCTTCTTCTGTAATGTGTTTATAACCACACCATTCAGTTTTGCAACATTGGATATTGGTAAATGCTTTAGCAGCCACAATTTTGCCTTTTCGTTTAGAATATTCTTTTCTACTATTCCTTGCTAACTTCCTGCTGTTGTACTTCCATTTTCCTACATCTCTCTTCCTCTTTTTGCTTCTATTTTCCTCATTTTCTTCATTTACAAGCACAACAAACCTTTCATCATAAGCCATCTTGTTTCCAAACCATGAGATGTGAAAGCTGGTCTCCCATTGGCCAATGCGGTATACAGCTGACCTATCAGGACAAATGTTTCGAACAGGAGCGGGATAGCCCCATATTCCACTCAGAATACCTGATAGCTCTTCGAAAGACTTTTATCTATCTCTCCAATATGTCAGAGGGGCTATCCTACAGTCTTAATAGTTCAATAAACTAACACTAGATGGACTCAGGTTACATAACATGCAACTAGTTCATGTTTGACTAAAATGAGGGATAGCCCCTTATTGGCGGCGCCGTGGCCGAGCGGTTAGCGCGCTCGCCTACCACCTAGGCGGCCCGGGTTCGATCCCAGGGACCCGCATGTGGTATTCGTGGTGGACGAAGCGGCGTCAGGGCGGGTTTTCTCCGGGTGCTCCGGTTTCCCCCGCCATCTCATTCCACCGGTGCTCCATCCTCATTCCATGTATCATCAGTGTCACCGCCTGCGGTGCCGTAGTAGTAAAAGCGGGCGTTAAACACTACAACAACAACAACAGCCCCTTATTCCACTAAGCCCTTCAATTGGAGATCCCCTTAAAATATACAAATAAGAATTTTGTAGTTATTGCTTTTCAATTCCAAACAAGAATAGAATCAATATTAAGGAGTTTGGTTTGTGTGATTACTGCGATGGACAGATAACAGATTGTGATCGCATATTGTATTCCTTGTTGCATGGAAGAAAACTTGGACGCAATACGTCTCTAGGGTCAGACGTCCATCTGCCATGCAATCTTACTCATTTACAACTGAAAATGTTAATCTGTACCATGCACTCTTTAAAACATTAATGTTTAAATCTAAATGTACAACATTAATGTATTGTAATGTTTGTAAGTGTTCTTCGTAAAATTATATTCAATTGTTCTTTATTATTGTAGTGTTCTCGTTGGCTGTACGGGTAATTGCCAGTTGCCAAAAAAAAGTTAAAAAAAGGAAAATGTTACTCAAGAGTGCATTAAGTCATGTGAGTGAAACAAAAGTAAATTTTTCCTTTACAATAGGTGATATTCTGCTTGAAGTATCAATTGTGATAGTTGTGGGAATATCTGAATTGTTTCTATACGTCCATATCTCAATTTTACGTGCATCAGTGGTATACCCTCTGTTTAAAGTTGGTTGTTTTGGGTTACCTCTAGGCCGCCCATGAAATCTCCCTCGCTGACGAACAAAGCAACACGTGCATCAGTGGTATACCCTCTGTTTAAAGGTGGTTGTTTTGGGTTACCTCTAGGCCGCCCATGAAATCTCCCTCGCTGACGAACAAAGCAACACGTGCATCAGTGGTATACCCTCTGTTTAAAGGTGGTTGTTTTGGGTTACCTCTAGGCCGCCCATGAAATCTCCCTCGCTGACAAACAAAGCAACACGTGCATCAGTGGTATACCCTCTGTTTAAAGATGGTTGTTTTGGGTTACCTCTGGGCCACCCATGAAATCTCCCTCGCTGACAAACAAAGCAACACGTACATCAGTGGTATGCCCTCTGTTTAAAGGTGGTTGTTTTGGGTTACCTCTAGGCCGCCCATGAAATCTCCCTCGCTGACAAACAAAGCAACACGTACATCAGTGGTATACCCTCTGTTTAAAGGTGGTTGTTTTGGGTTACCTCTAGTTATTTCCTCAATAACTCCTCTACCATTAGCGATATCTGAACAAACGAAACACACGTTTGAAGCTGTCTCTGAGGCGCATTAACCGACACCAAGAACGTCCACCTAGGTCAAATACTTTTACCGTAAAATGAACAATTCTCCCAAAACTTATTTCCTCAATAACTCCTCTACCATTAGTGATATCTGAACAAACGAAACACACGTTTGAAGCTGTCTCTGAAGCGCATCAACCGACACCAAGAACGTCCACCTAGGTCAAATACTTTTACCGTAAAATGAACAATTCTCCCAAAACTTATTTCCTCAATAACTCCTCTACCATTAGTGATATCTGAACAAACGAAACACACGTTTGAAGCTCTCTCTGAGACGCATCAACCGACACCAAGAACGTCCACCTAGGTCAAATACTTTTACCGTAAAATGAACAATTCTCCCAAAACTTATTTCCTCAATAACTCCTCTACCATTACCGATATCTGAACAAACGAAACACACGTTTGAAGCTGTCTCTGAGGCGCATTAACCGACACCAAGAACGTCCACCTAGGTCAAATACTTTTACCGTAAAATGAACAATTCTCCCAAAACTTATTTCCTCAATAACTCCTCTACCATTAGTGATATCTGAACAAACGAAACACACGTTTGAAGCTGTCTCTGAGGCGCATTAACCAACACCTTCAGCGTCCTGCTAGACATGGCCCCCTCTTAGGTAAGGCTCCTCCTAGACTAATGGGTCATACCTTTGTCTATGTCATACGTAACACAGAAACGCACTCTATGAACGGGGCTGCTCGGAGAGGCTCGCCGATGGTCCAGGAGTGTCGGCCGTGGTCCAAAACGTGTAATTCCCGAGTTTGGTCACTCTCCGTGGAGCGGTTCAGTATCGTGTCTGGACGAGCGAGCGGGTCAAGCCCGGTTGATTATGTACCTGGACTTGTAGCCTCAGGTTTTACAAGTTTTTGCAAAATTTGAACGGCTGGACGGAACTTTCTGAAATTCGCAATTTTGAGGTTTCTTAAGACGGGGAACACGCTTGGACCGGTCCCTAGTCGCTGTGGTCCTCGGTTCGAGTTTTAGAAATTGTTCGCCATTTTTGATCGTTTCTTGCGAAGAAGCGAGACGAGGTTTAAGGAATCCGACTGTTGGGTTGTGTAGCCCTCGGAGAGTACTACCGGGACCGGTGGCCCGAGTTCGACCTCCGCGACCGACGCGAGAGTAAAAGTGTTTTATGTTTATAGCGTGCGCTGCCGCAGGCGCGGGGGGATATCCCGGGGTATGTGGGTGGTGCTTCTGGGGCCGAAGCTTCATCTAAAATTTGGTGGCTGTAGCGCAATTAGGGCGGCGACGAGAGCGTCCCGCAGTTTTGCCCGACTTTGGAAGCTTAGATCCGGGCAGGGCGTACAGGTTTAAGAAATCTGAGCACATGTGTGGAAAGCGCTCGAGGAGGACTACAATAGTTAGTGGTCCGAATTGGCGGATTTTGCGCCGTTCAAATTTTAGAAAATTTTGGCCATGTTACGAGAGGTTTGGGCGGGCCCCCGTCGGCGCGATTTTGGTTCCGAAGGTGTCTGTGGATAGCCCTCGAGAAGTACTACCCAGCTGTGGTGTCCCGGTTCGAATCCCGCGTACCGTTGGGGAGTAAATCGGTTTTTTGTCAATAGAGAGCGCTGGTAGTGCTCGGGGTCGGATTTTGCACCGGCATACGCTTGCACCTCGCCCTCCGATGCAGCGCCCCGAATTTCGGGCCTGCATCTCAATTAGGGGCGTCGTTACCGATTTTTAACACTTTTTTGACTCCTGCGGGCCATCGGCTGGAGATGGAGCCAAAGTGCACATAAGCATTCTTGCTCGTCTCGCCGAGACGCGTCTTTTGAGCCCTCGCGGGGCGCTCTAGCTCAATTTTGAGAAATCGGCGGTGGCTCAACCGTAAGCGGCGCTCGGAGCAAATTTAGAACGCGTGGTCTTAGAGAGTCGGGGTTTTTTGCATCAGGAGGGGCAGGACGAGCCCTCTCCAACGCACCCCTCGCCGTGCCGCTATCTTAATAAATAAGGTTCATTTTTACGTATCTCCGTCCCTATGGGAGATGGGCCAACGGGACCCGGACCGTCGGGTGGGGCACCCCCGGTAAGCCCTAATCGAGTACCCACTCGGGGGGTCTGCGGCCCATAGGTTCCGAGATATCGGCACTTTTGTAACGTAGGGTGGGGGAGACCGGCAGCGGCCTTTTTGAAAGTGGAGATACAGCAAAATGTCCTCACGCAACGCGGTCGGGACATTTGGAACAAGGTTGCTGTCCGTCGTGCTCCTGGAGGGAGTGGGTGGGTCCCAGGACGGCCCGGTGTGCTCCGTCCGTCCATCCGGACCGCCCCAGCTGCTCGGCCGGACTGCGTGCCTGGCTGCCGTGGAACCTCACTCGTCAAGTGCCGGTAGGTAGGAAGGGAGGGGGGAAAGACAGCCAAAGAGCTTGGCACGGAAGACTCACAACTCCGCTCCAAAGCTCATGACGACGACCAAAAAGGACCAACCTACCATGTCTGTATAAGCCCAAGAACGCCCAAGGACGCCAAGGATGATGAGTCTGCCGGGGATCACTGCCGCGGGATCGCTGCTCGCGAACTGAGGAAGCCAACAGTCGCCTATAGACGAGAACGCAGTCTTCAGTTCCTGTACGCGTGCTTCTTCTCACGCCCTCGCAGCCCTCCTGGCCGTCTCCCGTCGCTCACACAAGCTCGGCCTGATTGCGCCGTCTCTTCTCACTCTCGCCGTCCGTACGGAGAAGCGCCGCTGCTCACCTTCTCTTAATTAAATGCACAGACAGCGCGACGCACGTGTGTTTTGTAGCTGGCCGCCATCTGTCGGAGCTGGGAGAACCAGTAGCAGTAGCAGTCCTGGTGCTCCACGCAGCCAGCCAGCCAGCTAGCTAGCCAGCACGCTGAAGGCCGCCTGTCAGCTAGTCGCTCGGCCAGACAGCGCGACGGACGTGTGTTTTGTAGCTGCCGCCATCTGTCGGAGCTGGGAGAACCAGTAGTAGTAGTAGTAGCAGTCCTGGTGCTCCACGCAGCCAGCCAGCCAGCCAGCACGCTAGCTGAATTGTGAGTAGAGAAAGTATAGTGAATGTAACACTGGCCTCTTTTGCTGATGTTAACACAGTCTACAGTCTTTCATGATATTACAACTCACAACTGTTTACTTCTCATAACCTTGACTCACTCCTTTCACTGTCTTTCTTCACTTTCTCTGTCTCTCTCTCTCATACACTAATTACACAAATACACAGTTCTCTTTTAGTGATGTTAACACAGTGTACAGGGAAGACTTTTAATTTGATATAGCGACAACTTGCCGACTGATTTCTTAAAGTCATGTGATACGAGTCGAACTACTCTCTGCACATCACGGAAATAAATACGCTGTTGGTGGAGTGTGGTTTCACTCAGCTGGGTGCTCTATCTCGACTGTGCATTAGGATGGGGCGCGCTCAGGTAGAACAGTTGGTGGCATGGCATGCTTGATGATGATGGGACAGGTAGAGGCACCCAATGACATACCCGTTTTGAACATTTCTTTAATCATATTGATATACTTACCTTTTTAAACTAATATTGCATTGAATTGCAATTGAGTTTCTTATACTTAAATGGAACAAATAACATTTCAAGAAGAATGCTGAATTCCATTACTTTCACAGGATGTCCAGAGAATTTTCACTACCAAAACCTTGAATATACGAACCATAAAGGGGTCGAACCTGAAAGTTTGTGAAGGAAAATCATTAAAATGGTTTAAGGTATGCATAATACTATATTTTTAATTGCTGTCGCTAATGACATCCCTTATTATAGTTAAGACAGAAGACTTAAGTTTTGTGAAGCTGACATAAGTAGACATTGTTGTAATGCGAGGTCAGTACTTCTCCATGATGCTGTAGACATGTTGGTAAACCTGCTCTGGCGCGTTGTTGCCAAACGCAAAGTCGAGATGCGTGAAACTCTTGTCTTTGGTCAATTCCAGCAGCGCTCCGTTGGGTAGCTTAGAAGCTAGCGTCTTGGAGTCCTGTCAACAAATAATATTAATGTCTTGATAATTCCACGAAGCGAAGTCTTGTTCATTCTGAATGAGTTTTATATAGCAAGAGGTAGACAAAAACTTATTAGACAGAAACAATTGAAGGGCTTAGTGGAATAAGGGGGTATCCCTCAAAATTGTCTTTCTGAGATATTTAGTACTTTATTAGATTTTCCATAACTCGAACAAAAAATTACCAATCACTAAATAATTTTGGTACTAAATTAGGAAGGTTTTGAACTAACTTTCTGCAAATGTAGGACACAGTATGTTAGTTTATAGCATAAAGAATAATTACTTAGCTTGAAGACGGCATACAATATTCTACATTAAAAGTGACAATCACAATTTCATCTTCATTGTTCTCTCCCACTTCACATATGCTGCCTGATCTCAAATTTAAATAAAATTCATGGTACACAGGGGGTATGAACTACAACAATGAGGTTATGTCTCGATGTTTTGCTTCTTTGATTGACCTTCCATTAGGGTACTTAGTTTCGAAGACTGTGTTTGATATTTTCTGTGGTTTTCTTTTTCCTTTTTGAAAACTTACGGTAGTATAAGGACCTAATTGACTGTATGCTAAACACACGTCTACTTCATGCCCACCTTCGAGCCTTAGAATGGATGCTTTCCGGAAGTCCACATTTACGCCAGAACGGAATTTGTTTCTTTTTGTTAATTTACTTGTTGATGGAGCCAGACTAACAAAATCTTCTCTCTTCATTTTCAGTACAGAGAATGGTTTCTGCTTCCTTGCATTTCGTATAAGATTTGCCCACTACTCAGGTGTATAAACATACTGGGTACGTCATTTTAAGTTTTCAATAATGCCAAAATCTGCATCACTCTCTTCTTCTGTAATGTGTTTATAACCACGCCATTCAGTTTTGCAACATTGGATATTGGTAAATGCTTTAGCAGGCACAATTTTGCCTTTTTGTGTAGAATATTCTTTTCTACTATTCCATGCTAACTTCCTGCTGTTGTATTTCCATTTTTCTACATCTCTCTTCCTCTTTTTGCTTCTATTTTCCTCATTTTCTTCATTTACAAGCACAACAAACCTTTCATCATCAGCCATCTTGTTTCCAAACCATGAGATGTGAAAGCTGGTCTCCCATTGGCCAATGCGGTATACAGCTGACCTATCAGGACAAAGGTTTCGAACAGGAGCGGGATAGCCCCATATTCCAATCAGAATACCTGAAAGCTCTTCAGAAGACTTTTATCTATCTCTCCAATATGTCAGAGGGGCTATCCTACAGTCTTAACAGTTCAATAAACTAACACTAAATGGACTCAGGTTACATAATATGCAACTAGTTCATGTTTGACCAAAATGAGGGATAGCCCCTTATTCCACTAAGCCCTTCAATTGGAGATCCCCTTAAAATATACAAATAAGAATTTTGTAGTTATTGCTTTTCAATTTCAAACAAGAATAGAATCAATATTAAGGAGTTTGGTTTGTGTGATTACTGCGATGGACAGATAACAGATTGTGATCGGATATTCTATTCCTTGTTGCATGCAAGAAAACTTGGACGCAATACGTCCCTAAGGTCAGACGTCCATCTGCCATGCAATCTTACTCATTTACAACTGAAAATGTTAATCTGTACCATGCACTCTTTGAAATATCAATGTTTAAATCTAAATGTACAACATTAATGTATTGTAATGTTTGTAAGTGTTCTTCGTAAAATTATATTCAATTGTTCTTTATTATTGTAGTGTTCTCGTTGGCTGTACGGGTAATTGCCAGTTGCCAAAAAAAAAGTTAAAAAAAGGAAAATGTTACTCAAGAGTGCATTAAGTCATGTGAGTGAAACAAAACTAAATTTTTCCTTTACAATAGGTGATATTCTGCTTGAAGTATCAATTGTGATAGTTGTGGGAATATCTGAATTGTTTCTATACGTCCATATCTCAATTTTACGTGCATCAGTGGTATACCCTCTGTTTAAAGTTGGTTGTTTTGGGTTACCTCTAGGCCGCCCATGAAATCTCCCTCGCTGACAAACAAAGCAACACGTGCATCAGTGGTATACCCTCTGTTTAAAGGTGGTTGTTTTGAGTTACCTCTAGGCCGCCCATGAAATCTCCCTCGCTGACAAACAAAGCAACACGTGCATCAGTGGTATACCCTCTGTTTAAAGGTGGTTGTTTTGGGTTACCTCTAGGCCGCCCATGAAATCTCCCTCGCTGACAAACAAAGCAACACGTGCATCAGTGGTATACCCTCTGTTTAAAGGTGGTTGTTTTGGGTTACCTCTAGGCCGCCCATGAAATCTCCCTCGCTGACAAACAAAGCAACACGTGCATCAGTGGTATACCCTCTGTTTAAAGGTGGTTGTTTTGGGTTACCTCTAGGCCGCCCATGAAATCTCCCTCGCTGACAAACAAAGCAACACGTGCATCAGTGGTATACCCTCTGTTTAAAGGTGGTTGTTTTGGGTTACCTCTAGGCCGCCCATGAAATCTCCCTCGCTGACAAACAAAGCAACACGTGCATCAGTGGTATACCCTCTGTTTAAAGATGGTTGTTTTGGGTTACCTCTAGGCCGCCCATGAAATCTCCCTCGCTGACAAACAAAGCAACACGTGCATCAGTGGTATACCCTCTGTTTAAAGGTGGTTGTTTTGGGTTACCTCTAGGCCGCCCATGAAATCTCCCTCGCTGACAAACAAAGCAACACGTACATCAGTGGTATACCCTCTGTTTAAAGGTGGTTGTTTTGGGTTACCTCTAGGCCGCCCATGAAATCTCCCTCGCTGACAAACAAAGCAACACGTACATCAGTGGTATGCCCTCTGTTTAAAGGTGGTTGTTTTGGGTTACCTCTAGGCCGCCCATGAAATCTCCCTCGCTGACAAACAAAGCAACACGTACATCAGTGGTATACCCTCTGTTTAAAGGTGGTTGTTTTGGGTTACCTCTAGTTATTTCCTCAATAACTCCTCTACCATTAGCGATATCTGAACAAACGAAACACACGTTTGAAGCTGTCTCTGAGGCGCATTAACCGACACCAAGAACGTCCACCTAGGTCAAATACTTTTACCGTAAAATGAACAATTCTCCCAAAACTTATTTCCTCAATAACTCCTCTACCATTAGTGATATCTGAACAAACGAAACACACGTTTGAAGCTCTCTCTGAGACGCATCAACCGACACCAAGAACGTCCACCTAGGTCAAATACTTTTAGCGTAAAATGAACAATTCTCCCAAAACTTATTTCCTCAATAACTCCTCTACCATTAGTGATATCTGAACAAACGAAACACACATTTGAAGCTGTCTCTGAGGCGCATCAACCGACACCAAGAACGTCCACGTAAGTCAAATGCTTATACCGTAAAATGAACAATTCTCCCAAAACTTATTTCCTCAATAACTCCTCTACCATTAGTGATATCTGAACAAACGAAACACACGTTTGAAGCTGTCTCTGAGGCTCATCAACCGACACCAAGAACGTCCACCTAGGTCAAATACTTTTACCGTAAAATGAACAATTCTCCCAAAACTTATTTCCTCAATAACTCCTCTACCATTAGCGATATCTGAACAAACGAAACACACATGTGAAGCTGTCTCTGAGACGCATCAACCGACACCAAGAACGTCCACGTAAGTCAAATACTTTTACCGTAAAATGAACAATTCTCCCAAAACTTATTTCCTCAATAACTCCTCTACCATTAGCGATATCTGAACAAACGAAACACACATTTGAAGCTGTCTCTGAGACGCATCAACCGACACCAAGAACGTCCACCTAAGTCAAATACTTTTACCGTAAAAT
Source organism: Tenodera sinensis (assembly GCA_030765045.1). Lineage (NCBI taxonomy): Eukaryota > Metazoa > Arthropoda > Insecta > Mantodea > Mantidae > Tenodera > Tenodera sinensis. The sequence goes on from CM060961.1 coordinate 228,882,551, forward strand.
GAACAATTCTCCCAAAACTTATTTCCTCAATAACTCCTCTACCATTAGTGATATCTGAACAAACGAAACACACATTTGAAGCTGTCTCTGAGACGCATCAACCGACACCAAGAACGTCCACGTAAGTCAAATACTTTTACCGTAAAATGAACAATTCTCCCAAAACTTATTTCCTCAATAACTCCTCTACCATTAGTGATATCTGAACAAACGAAACACACATTTGAAGCTGTCTCTGAGGCTCATCAACCGACACCAACAACGTCCACCTAGGTCAAATACTTTTACCGTAAAATGAACAATTCTCCCAAAACTTATTTCCTCAATAACTCCTCTACCATTAGCGATATCTGAACAAACGAAACACACGTTTGAAGCTGTCTCTGAGGCGCATCAACCGACACCAAGAACGTCCATCTAGGTCAAATACTTTTACCGTAAAATGAACAATTCTCCCAAAACTTATTTCCTCAATAACTCCTCTACCATTAGTGATATCTGAACAAACGAAACACACGTTTGAAGCTGTCTCTGAGGCGCATCAACCGACACCAAGAACGTCCACGTAAGTCAAATACTTTTACCGTAAAATGAACAATTCTCCCAAAACTTATTTCCTCAATAACTCCTCTACCATTAGCGATATCTGAACAAACGAAACACACATTTGAAGCTGTCTCTGAGACGCATCAACCGACACCAAGAACGTCCACGTAAGTCAAATACTTATACCGTAAAATGAACAATTCTCCCAAAACTTATTTCCTCAATAACTCCTCTACCATTAGCGATATCTGAACAAACGAAACACACGTTTGAAGCTGTCTCTGAGGCTCATCAACCGACACCAAGAACGTCCACGTAAGTCAAATACTTATACCGTAAAATGAACAATTCTCCCAAAACTTATTTCCTCAATAACTCCTCTACCATTAGCGATATCTGAACAAACGAAACACACATTTGAAGCTGTCTCTGAGACGCATCAACCGACACCAAGAACGTCCACGTAAGTCAAATACTTTTAGCGTAAAATGAACAATTCTCCCAAAACTTATTTCCTCAATAACTCCTCTACCATTAGCGATATCTGAACAAACGAAACACACGTTTGAAGCTGTCTCTGAGGCGCATCAACCGACACCAAGAACGTCCACCTAGGTCAAATGCTTTTACCGTAAAATGAACAATTCTCCCAAAACTTATTTCCTCAATAACTCCTCTACCATTAGCGATATCTGAACAAACGAAACACACGTTTGAAGCTGTCTCTGAGGCGCATTAACCGACACCAACAACGTCCACGTAAGTCAAATACTTATACCGTAAAATCAACAAATCAACTGGCCTTCCTAGATAAAACTAGCGTTCCTAGATAAAACTAGCCTTCCTAGATAAAACTGGCCTTCCTAGATAAAACTGGCCTTCCTAGATAAAACTAGCCTTCCTAGATAAAACTGGCCTTCCTAGATAAAACTAGCCTTCCTAGATAAAACTGGCCTTCCTAGATAAAACTGGCCTTCCTAGATAAAACTAGCCTTCCTAGATAAAACTGGCCTTCCTAGATAAAACTAGCCTTCCTAGATAAAACTAGCGTTCCTAGATAAAACTAGCGTTCCTAGATAAAACTGGCCTTCCTAGATAAAACTGGCCTTCCTAGATAAAACTGGCCTTCCTAGATAAAACTGGCCTTCCTAGATAAAACTAGCCTTCCTAGATAAAACTGGCCTTCCTAGATAAAACTAGCGTTCCTAGATAAAACTAGCCTTCCTAGATAAAACTAGCCTTCCTAGATAAAACTGGCCTTCCTAGATAAAACTAGCGTTCCTAGATAAAACTGGCCTTCCTAGATAAAACTAGCGTTCCTAGATAAAACTGGCCTTCCTAGATAAAACTAGCCTTCCTAGATAAAACTGGCCTTCCTAGATAAAACTGGCCTTCCTAGATAAAACTGGCCTTCCTAGATAAAACTGGCCTTCCTAGATAAAACTAGCCTTCCTAGATAAAACTGGCCTTCCTAGATAAAACTGGCCTTCCTAGATAAAACTGGCCTTCCTAGATAAAACTGGCCTTCCTAGATAAAACTAGCCTTCCTAGATAAAACTAGCCTTCCTAGATAAAACTGGCCTTCCTAGATAAAACTGGCCTTCCTAGATAAAACTGGCGTTCCTAGATAAAACTGGCCTTCCTAGATAAAACTGGCCTTCCTAGATAAAACTAGCGTTCCTAGATAAAACTGGCCTTCCTAGATAAAACTGACCTTCCTAGATAAAACTGGCCTTCCTAGATAAAACTAGCCTTCCTAGATAAAACAGGCGTTCCTAGATAAAACTGGCCTTCCTAGATAAAACTGGCCTTCCTAGATAAAACTAGCCTTCCTACATAAAACTGGCCTTCCTAGATAAAACTAGCCTTCCTAGATAAAACTGGCGTTCCTAGATAAAACTGGCCTTCCTAGATAAAACTGGCGTTCCTAGATAAAACTGGCCTTCCTAGATAAAACTGGCCTTCCTAGATAAAACTGGCGTTCCTAGATAAAACTGGCCTTCCTAGATAAAACTGGCCTTCCTAGATAAACCTGGCCTTCCTAGATAAAACTGGTCTTCCTAGATAAAACTAGCCTTCCTAGATAAAACTAGCCTTCCTAGATAAAACTAGCCTTCCTAGATAAAACTGGCCTTCCTAGATAAAACTGGCCTTCCTAGATAAAACTGGCCTTCCTAGATAAAACTGGCCTTCCTAGATAAAACTGGCCTTCCTAGATAAAACTGGCCTTCCTAGATAAAACTAGCCTTCCTAGATAAAACTGGTCTTCCTAGATAAAACTAGCCTTCCTAGATAAAACTGGCCTTCCTAGATAAAACTAGCCTTCCTAGATAAAACTGGCCTTCCTAGATAAAACTGGCCTTCCTAGATAAAACTGGCCTTCCTAGATAAAACTAGCCTTCCTAGACAAAACTGGCCTTCATAGACAAAACTGGCCGTCCTAGATAAAACTGGCCTTCCTAGATAAAACTAGCCTTCCTAGATAAAACTGGCCTTCCTAGATAAAACTGGTCTTCCTAGATAAACCTGGCCTTCCTAGATAAAACTGGCCTTCCTAGATAAAACTGGCCTTCCTAGATAAAACTGGCCTTCCTAGATAAAACTAGCCTTCCTAGATAAACCTGGCCTTCCTAGATAAAACTGGCCTTCCTAGATAAAACTGGCCTTCCTAGATAAAACTGGCCTTCCTAGATAAAACTAGCCTTCCTAGATAAAACTGGCCTTCCTAGATAAAACTGGCCTTCCTAGATAAAACTGGCCTTCCTAGATAAAACTGGCCTTCCTAGATAAAACTAGCCTTCCTAGATAAAACTGGCCTTCCTAGATAAAACTGGCCTTCCTAGATAAAACTGGTCTTCCTAGATAAAACTGGCCTTCCTAGATAAAACTGGTCTTCCTAGATAAAACTGGCCTTCCTAGATAAAACTGGCCTTCCTAGATAAAACTGGCCTTCCTAGATAAAACTAGCCTTCCTAGATAAAACTGGCCTTCCTAGATAAAACTGGCCTTCCTAGATAAAACTGGCCTTCCTAGATAAAACTGGCCTTCCTAGATAAAACTAGCCTTCCTAGATAAAACTGGCCTTCCTAGATAAAACTGGCCTTCCTAGATAAAACTGGCCTTCCTAGATAAAACTGGCCTTCCTAGATAAAACTGGTCTTCCTAGATAAAACTGGCCTTCCTAGATAAAACTGGCCTTCCTAGATAAAACTAGCCTTCCTAGATAAAACTGGCCTTCCTAGATAAAACTAGCCTTCCTAGATAAAACTGGCCTTCCTAGATAAAACTGGCCTTCCTAGATAAAACTAGCCTTCCTAGATAAAACTGGCCTTCCTAGATAAAACTGGCCTTCCTAGATAAAACTAGCCTTCCTAGATAAAACTAGCCTTCCTAGATAAAACTAGCCTTCCTAGATAAAACTGGCATTCCTAGATAAAACTAGCCTTCCTAGATAAAACTGGCCTTCCTAGATAAAACTGGCCTTCCTAGATAAAACTAGCCTTCCTAGATAAACCTGGCCTTCCTAGATAAAACTGGTCTTCCTAGATAAACCTGGCCTTCCTAGATAAAACTGGTCTTCCTAGATAAAACTAGCCTTCCTAGATAAAACTGGCCTTCCTAGATAAAACTAGCCTTCCTAGATAAAACTGGCCTTCCTAGATAAAACTGGTCTTCCTAGATAAACCTGGCCTTCCTAGATAAAACTGGTCTTCCTAGATAAAACTAGCCTTCCTAGATAAAACTGGCCTTCCTAGATAAAACTGGCCTTCGTAGATAAAACTGGCCTTCCTAGATAAAACTGGCCTTCCTAGATAAAACTGGCCTTCCTAGATAAAACTGGCCTTCCTAGATAAAACTGGTCTTCCTAGATAAAACTAGCCTTCCTAGATAAAACTGGCCTTCCTAGATAAAACTGGCCTTCGTAGATAAAACTGGCGTTCCTAGATAAAACTGGTCTTCCTAGATAAAACTAGCCTTCCTAGATAAAACTAGCCTTCCTAAATAAAACTGGCCTTCCTAGATAAAACTAGCCTTCCTAGATAAAACTGGCCTTCCTAGATAAAACTAGCCTTCCTAGATAAAACTGGTCTTCCTAGATAAAACTGGCCTTCCTAGATAAACCTGGCCTTCCTAGATAAAACTAGCCTTCCTAGATAAAACTAGCCTTCCTAGATAAAACTGGCCTTCCTAGATAAAACTGGCCTTCCTAGATAAAACTGGCCTTCCTAGATAAAACTGGCCTTCCTAGATAAAACTGGCCTTCCTAGATAAAACTGGCCTTCCTAGATAAAACTAGCCTTCCTAGATAAAACTAGCCTTCCTAGATAAAACTAGCCTTCCTAGATAAACCTGGCCTTCCTAGATAAAACTAGCCTTCCTAGATAAAACTAGCCTTCCTAGATAAAACAGGCCTTCCTAGATAAAACTGGCCTTCCTAGATAAAACTAGCCTTCCTAGATAAACCTGGCCTTCCTAGATAAAACTAGCCTTCCTAGATAAAACTGGCCTTCCTAGATAAAACTGGCCTTCCTAGATAAAACTGGCCTTCCTAGATAAAACTGGCCTTCCTAGATAAAACTGGCCTTCCTAGATAAAACTGGCCTTCCTAGATAAAACTGGCCTTCCTAGATAAAACTAGCCTTCCTAGATAAAACTGGCGTTCCTAGATAAAACTAGCCTTCCTAGATAAACCTGGCCTTCCTAGATAAAACTAGCCTTCCTAGATAAACCTGGCCTTCCTAGATAAAACTGGCCTTCCTAGATAAAACTGGCCTTCCTAGATAAAACTGGCCTTCCTAGATAAAACTGGCGTTCCTAGATAAAACTGGTCTTCCTAGATAAAACTAGCCTTCCTAGATAAAACTAGCCTTGATAGATAAAACTGGCCTTCCTAGATAAAACTAGCCTTCCTAGATAAAACTGGCCTTCCTAGATAAAACTAGCCTTCCTAGATAAAACTGGCCTTCCTAGATAAAACTGGCCTTCCTAGATAAAACTAGCCTTCCTAGATAAAACTGGCCTTCCTAGATAAAACAGGCCTTCCTAGATAAAACTGGCCTTCCTAGATAAAACTAGCCTTCCTAGATAAAACTGGCCTTCCTAGATAAACCTGGCCTTCCTAGATAAAACAGGCCTTCCTAGATAAAACTGGCCTTCCTAGATAAAACTAGCCTTCCTAGATAAACCTGGCCTTCCTAGATAAAACTAGCCTTCCTAGATAAAACTGGCCTTCCTAGATAAAACTGGCCTTCCTAGATAAAACTAGCCTTCCTAGATAAAACTGGCCTTCCTAGATAAAACTGGCCTTCCTAGATAAAACTGGCCTTCCTAGATAAAACTGGCCTTCCTAGATAAAACTGGCCTTCCTAGATAAAACTGGCCTTCCTAGATAAACCTGGCCTTCCTAGATAAAACTGGCCTTCCTAGATAAAACTGGCCTTCCTAGATAAAACTGGCCTTCCTAGATAAAACTAGCCTTCCTAGATAAACCTGGCCTTCCTAGATAAAACTGGCCTTCCTAGATAAAACTGGCCTTCCTAGATAAAACTGGCCTTCCTAGATAAAACTGGCGTTCCTATTTAAAACTGGTCTTCCTAGATAAAACTAGCCTTCCTAGATAAAACTAGCCTTCCTAGATAAAACTAGCCTTCCTAGATAAAACTAGCCTTCCTAGATAAAACTAGCCTTCCTAGATAAAACTGGTCTTCCTAGATAAAACTGGCCTTCCTAGATAAACCTGGCCTTCCTAGATAAAACAGGCCTTCCTAGATAAAACTAGCCTTCCTAGATAAAACTAGCCTTCCTAGATAAACCTGGCCTTCCTAGATAAAACTAGCCTTCCTAGATAAAACTAGCCTTCCTAGATAAACCTGGCCTTCCTAGATAAAACTAGCCTTCCTAGATAAAACTGGTCTTCCTAGATAAAACTGGCCTTCCTAGATAAACCTGGCCTTCCTAGATAAAACAGGCCTTCCTAGATAAAACTAGCCTTCCTAGATAAAACTAGCCTTCCTAGATAAACCTGGCCTTCCTAGATAAAACTAGCCTTCCTAGATAAAACTAGCCTTCCTAGATAAAACAGGCCTTCCTAGATAAAACTGGCCTTCCTAGATAAAACTAGCCTTCCTAGATAAACCTGGCCTTCCTAGATAAAGCTAGCCTTCCTAGATAAAACTGGCCTTCCTAGATAAAACTGGCCTTCCTAGATAAAACTGGCCTTCCTAGATAAAACTGGCCTTCCTAGATAAAACTGGCCTTCCTAGATAAAACTGGCGTTCCTAGATAAAACTGGCCTTCCTAGATAAAACTAGCCTTCCTAGATAAAACTGGCGTTCCTAGATAAAACTAGCCTTCCTAGATAAACCTGGCCTTCCTAGATAAAACTAGCCTTCCTAGATAAACCTGGCCTTCCTAGATAAAACTAGCCTTCTTAGATAAAACTAGCCTTCCTAGATAAAACAGGCCTTCCTAGATAAAACTGGCCTTCCTAGATAAAACTAGCCTTCCTAGATAAAACTGGCCTTCCTAGATAAACCTGGCCTTCCTAGATAAAACTAGCCTTCCTAGATAAAACTGGCCTTCCTAGATAAAACTGGCCTTCCTAGATAAAACTAGCCTTCCTAGATAAAACAGGCCTTCCTAGATAAAACTAGCCTTCCTAGATAAAACAGGCCTTCCTAGATAAAACTGGCCTTCCTAGATAAAACTGGCCTTCCTAGATAAAACTAGCCTTCCTAGATAAAACAGGCCTTCCTAGATAAAACTGCTCTTCCTAGATAAAACTAGCCTTCCTAGATAAAACTGGTCTTCCTAGATAAAACTGGCCTTCCTAGATAAAACTGGCCTTCCTAGATAAAACTGGTCTTCCTAGATAAAACTAGCCTTCCTAGATAAAACTGGCCTTCCTAGATAAAACTGGCCTTCCTAGATAAAACTAGCCTTCCTAGATAAAACAGGCCTTCCTAGATAAAACTGGCCTTCCTAGATAAAACTGGCCTTCCTAGATAAAACAGGCCTTCCTAGATAAAACTAGCCTTCCTAGATAAAACTGGCCTTCCTAGATAAAACTAGCCTTCCTAGATAAAACTAGCCTTCCTAGATAAAACTGGCCTTCCTAGATAAAACTAGCCTTCCTAGATAAAACTGGCCTTCCTAGATAAAACTGGCCTTCCTAGACAAAATTGGCCTTCCTAGATAAAACTGGCCTTCCTAGATAAAACTGGCCTTCCTAGATAAAACTGGCCTTCCTAGATAAAACTGCCCTTCCTAGACAAAACTGGCCTTCCTAGACAAAACTACGCAACGGCTCTACCTGGACAAGGGCCCTTCCTAGAAAAGGGCCCTTCCCAGACAAGGGCCCTTCCTAGAAAATGGCCCCTCCTAGACAAGGGCCCTCCCTAGACTAAGGGCCCCTCCTAGACTAAGGGCCCAACAAGACTAAGGGCCCCCTAGACTAAGGGCCCCGCTAGACTAAGGGCCCTCCTAGACAAGGGCCCTTCCTAGAAAAGGGCCCTTCCTAGAAAAGGGCCCTCCTAGACAAGGGCCCTTACTAGACAAGGGCCCTTCCTAGACAAGGCCCCTCCTAGACAAGGGCCCTTCCTAGAAAAGGGCCCTTCCTAGACAAGGGCCCTTCCTAGCCAAGGGCACTTCCTAGACAAGGGTCCTTCCTAGACAAGGGCCCTTCCTAGACAAGGGCCCCTCCTAGACAAGGGCCCATCCTAGACAAGGGCCCTTCCTAGACAAGGGCCCTTCCTAGACACGGGCCCTTCCTAGACAATGGCCCATCCTAGACAAGGGCCCTTCCTAGAAAAGAGCCCCTCCTAGACAAGGGCCCATCCTAGACAAGGGCCCTTCCTAGACAAGGGTCCTTCCTAGACAAGGGCCCTTCCTAGAAAAGGGCCCCTCCTAGACAAGGGCCGTTCCTAGAAAAGGGGTTCCCCTAGACAAGGGCCCTTCCTAGACAAGGGCCCATCCTAGACAAGGGCCCTTCATAGACAAGAGCCCTTCCTAGACAAGGGCCCTTCCTAGACAAGGGCCCTTCCTAGACAAGGGCCCTTCCTAGACAAGGGTCCTTCCTAGACAAGGGCCCATCCTAGCCAAGGGCCCTTCCTAGACCAGGGCCCTTCCTAGAGAAGGGCCCTTCCTAGAAAAGGGCCCTTCCTAGAAAAGGGCCCTTCCTAGACAAGCCCCTCCTAGACAAGGGCCTTCCTAGAAAGGGGCTCCTCCTAGAAAATGGCCCTTCCTAGACAAGGGCCCTTCCTAGACAAGGGCCCTTCCTAAAAAAAGGGCCCCTCCTAGACAAGGGCCCTTCCTAGACAAGGCCCCTCCTAGACAAGGGTCCTTCCTAGAAAAGGGCCCCTCCTAGACAAGGGCCCTACCTAGAGAAGGGCCCTTCCTAGACAAGGGCACTTCCTAGACAAGGGCCCTTCCTAGACAAGGCCCGTCCTAGAACAGGGCCCTTCCTAGAAAAGGGCCCCTCCTAGACAAGGGCCCTTCCTATAAAAGGGCCCCTCCTAGACTAGGGCCCTTCCTAGACAAGGGCCTTTCCTAGACAAGGGCCCTTCCTAAACAAGGGCCCTTCCTAGAAAAGGCCCTTCCTAGACAAGGGCCCTTCCTAGAAAAGGGCCCTTCCTAGACAAGGGCCCTCCTAGACAAGGGCCCTTCCTAGAAAAGGGCCTGTCCTAGACAAGCGCCCTTCCTAGACAAGGGCCCTTCCTAGACAAGGGCCCTTCCAAGACAAGGGCCCTTCCTAGACAAGGGCCCATCCTAGACAAGGGCCCTTCCTAGATAAGGGCCCATCCTAGACAAGGGCCCTTCTTAGACAAGGGCCCTTCCTAGACAAGGGTCCTTCCTAGACAAGGGACAAGGGCCCTTCCTAGACAAGGGCCCTTCCTAGACACTGGCCCTTCCTAGACAAGGGCCCTTCCTAGAAAAGGGCACTTCCTAGAAAAGGGCTCTTCCTAGACAAGGGCCTTCCTAGACTGGGGCCCTTCCTAGAACAGGGACCTTCCTAGACAAGGGCCCTTCCTAGAAAAGGGCCCTTCCTAGACAAGGGCCCTTCCTAGACAAGGGCCCTTCCTAGACAAGGGCCCATCCTAGACAAGGGCCCTTCCTAGACAAGGGCCCTTCCTAGACAAGGGCCCTTCCTAGACAAGGGCCCATCCTAGACAAGGGCCCTTCCTAGACAAGGCCCCTCCTAGACAAGGGCCCTTCCTAGAAAAGGGCCCCTCCTAGACAAGGGCCCTTCCTATAAAAGGGCCCCTCCTAGACTAGGGCCCTTCATAACCAAGGGCCTTTCCTAGACAAGGGCACTTCCTAGACAAGGGCCCTTCCTAGACAAGGCCCTTCCTAGAAAAGGGCCCCTCCTAGACAAGGGCCCATCCTAGACAAGGGCCCTTCCTAGACAAGGGCCCTTCCTAGACACGGGCCCTTCCTAGACAAGGGCCCATCCTAGACAAGGGCCCTTCCTAGAAAAGAGCCCCTCCTAGACAAGGGCCCATCCTAGACAAGGGCTCTTCCTAGACAAGGGCCCTTCCTAGACAAGGGCCCTTCCTAGACAAGGGCCCTTCCTAGAAAAGGGCCCTTCCTAGACAAGGGCCCTTCCTAGACAAGGGCCCTTCCTAGAAAAGGGCCCCTCTTAGACAAGGGCCGTTCCTAGAAAAGGGGTTCCCCTAGACAAGGGCCCTTCCTAGACAAGGGCCCATCCTAGACAAGGGCCCTTCATAGACAAGAGCCCTTCCTAGACAAGGGCCCTTCCTAGACAAGGGCCCTTCCTAGAAAGGGCCCTTCCTAGACAAGGGCCCTTCCTAGACAAGGGCCCATCCTAGTCAAGGGCCCTTCCTAGACCAGGGCCTTTCCTAGAGAAGGGCCCTTCCTAGAAAAGGGCCCTTCCTAGAAAAGGGCCCTTCCTAGACAAGCCCCTCCTAGACAAGGGCCTTCCTAGAAAAGGGCTCCTCCTAGAAAATGGCCCTTCCTAGACAAGGGCCCTTCCTAGACAAGGGCCCTTCCTAGACAAGGGCCCTTCCTAAAAAAAGGGCCCCTCCTAGACAAGGTCCCTTCCTAGACAAGGCCCCTCCTAGACAAGGGCCCTTCCTAGAAAAGGGCCCCTCCTAGACAAGGGCCCTACCTAGAGAAGGGCCCTTCCTAGACAAGGGCCCTTCCTAGAAAAGGGCCCTTCCTAGACAAGGGCCCTTCCTAGACAAGGCCCATCCTAGAACAGGGCCCTTCCTAGAAAAGGGCCCCTCCTAGACTAGGGCCCTTCCTAGACAAGGGCCTTTCCTAGACAAGGGCCCTTCCTAGACAAGGGCCCTTCCTAGAAAAGGCCCTTCCTAGACAAGGGCCCTTCCTAGAAAAGGGCCCTTCCTAGACAAGGGCCCTCCTAGACAAGGGCCCTTCCTAGAAAAGGGCCTGTCCTAGACAAGCGCCCTTCCTAGACAAGGGCCCTTCCTAGACAAGGGCCCTTCCAAGACAAGGGCCCATCCTAGACAAGGGCCCTTCCTAGATAAGGGCCCTTCCTAGACAAGGGCCCATCCTAGACAAGGGCCCTTCCTAGACAAGGGCCCTTCCTAGACAAGGGCCCTTCCTAGACAAGGGCCCTTCCTAGACAAGGGCCCTTCCTAGACCCTGGCCCTTCCTAGACAAGGGCCCTTCCTAGAAAAGGGCACTTCCTAGAAAAGGGCTCTTCCTAGACAAGGGTCTTCCTAGACTGGGGCCCTTCCTAGAAAAGGGACCTTCCTAGACAAGGGCCCTTCCTAGAAAAGGGCCCTTCCTAGAAAATGGCCCTTCCTATACAAGGGACCTTCCTAGACAAGGGCCCTTCCTAGACAAGGGCCCTTCCTAGACAAGGGCCCATCCTAGACAAGGGCCCTTCCTAGACAAGGGCCCTTCCTAGAAAAGGGCCCTTCCTAGAAAATGGCCCTTCCTAGACAAGGGTCCTTCCTAGACAAGGGCCCTTCCTAGACAAGGGCCCTTCCTAGACAAGGGCCCATCCTAGACAAGGGCCCTTCCTAGACAAGGGCCCTTCCTAGACAAGGGCCCTTCCTAGACAAGGGCCCTTCCTAGACAAGGGCCCATCCTGGACAAGGGCCCTTCCTAGACAAGGGCCCTTCCTAAAAAAAGGGCCCCTCCTAGACAAGGTCCCTTCCTAGACAAGGCCACTCCTAGACAAGGGCCCTTCCTAGAAAAGGGCCCCTCCTAGACAAGGGCCCATCCTAGACAAGGGCCCTTCCTAGACAAGGGGCCTTCCTAGACAAGGGCCCATCCTAGACAAGGGCCCTTCCTAGAAAAGGGCCCCTCCTAGACAAGGGCCCATCCTAGACAATGGCCCTTCCTAGACAAGGACCCTTCCTAGACAAGGGCCCTTCCTAGAAAAGAGCCCTTCCTAGACAAGGGCCCTTCCTAGAAAAGGGCCCTTCCTAGAAAAGGGCCCTTCCTAGAAAAGGGCCCTTCCTAGACAAGGGCCTTCCTAGACAAGGGCCCTTCCTAGACAGGGGCCCTTCCTAGACAAGGGCCCTTCCTAGACAAGTGCCCATCCTAGACAAGGGCCCTTCCCAGACAAGGGCCCCTCATAGACAAGGGCCCTTCCTTGAGAAGGGCCCTTCCTAGACAAGGGCCCTTCCTAGAAAAGGGCCCTTCCTAGAAAAGGGCCCTTCCTAGACAAGGGCCCTTCCTAGAAAAGGGCCCCTCCTAGACAAGGGCCCTTCCTATAAAAGGGCCCCTCCTAGACTAGGGCCCTTCCTAGACAAGGGCCTTTCCTAGACAAGGGCCCTTCCTAGAAAAGGCCCTTCCTAGAAAAGGGCCCTTCCTAGACAAGAGCCCTTCCTAGACAAGGGCCCTTCCTAGACAAGGGCCCTTCCTAGACAAGGCCCCTCCTAGACAAGGGCCCTTCCTAGAAAAGGGCCCCTCCTAGACTAGGGCCCTTCCTAGACAAGGGCCTTTCCTAGGCAAGGGCCCTTCCCTGACAAGGGCCCATCCTAGAAAAGGCCCTTCCTAGACAAGGGCCCTTCCTAGAAAAGGGCCCTTCCTAGACAAGGGCCCTCCTAGACAAGGGCCCTTCCTAGGAAAGGGCCTGTCCTAGACAAGCGCCCTTCCTAGACAAGGGCCCTTCCTAGACAAGGGCCCTTCCTAGACAAGGGCCCATCCTAGACAAGGGCCCTTCCTAGACAAGGGCCCTTCCTAGACAAGGGCCCTTCCTAGACAAGGGCCCATCCTGGACAAGGCCCTTCCTAGACAAGGGCCCTTCCTAAAAAAAGGGCCCCTCCTAGACAAGGTCCCTTCCTAGACAAGGCCCCTCCTAGACAAGGGCCCTTCCTAGAAAAGGGCCCCTCCTAGACAAGGGAACATCCTAGACAAGGGCCCTTCCTAGACAAGGGGCCTTCCTAGACAAGGGCCCATCCTAGACAAGGGCCCTTCCTAGAAAAGGGCCCCTCCTAGACAAGGGCCCATCCTAGACAATGGCCCTTCCTAGACAAGGATCCTTCCTAGACAAGGGCCCTTCCTAGAAAAGGGCCCTTCCTAGACAAGGTACCTTCCTAGAAAAGGGCCCTTCCTAGACAAGGGCTCTTCCTAGAAAAGGGCCCTTCCTAGACAAGGGCCTTCCATGACAAGGGCCCTTCCTAGACAGGGGCCCTTCCTAGACAAGGGCCCTTCCTAGACAAGTGCCCATCCTAGACAAGGGCCCTTCCTAGACAAGGGCCCCTCATAGACAAGGGCCCTTCCTTGAGAAGGGCCCTTCCTAGACAAGGGCCCTTCCTAGAAAAGGGCCCTTCCTAGAAAAGGGCCCTTCCTAGACAAGGGCCCTTCCTAGAAAAGGGCCCCTCCTAGACAAGGGCCCTTCCTATAAAAGGGCCCCTCCTAGACTAGGGCCCTTCCTAGACAAGGGCCTTTCCTAGACAAGGGCCCTTCCTAGAAAAGGCCCTTCCTAGAAAAGGGCCATTCCTAGACAAGGGCCTATCCTAGACAAGGACCCTTCCTAGACAAGGGCCCTTCCTAGACAAGGCCCTTCCTAGAAAAGGGCCCCTCCTAGACAAGGGCCCATTCTAGACAAGGGCCCTTCCTAGACAAGGGCCCTTCCTAGACACGGGCCCTTCCTAGACAAGGGCCCATCCTAGACAAGGGCCCTTCCTAGAAAAGAGCCCCTCCTAGACAAGGGCCCATCCTAGACAAGGGCTCTTCCTAGACAAGGGCCCTTCCTAGACAAGGGCCCTTCCTAGAAAAGGGCCCTTCCTAGAAAAGGGCCCTTCCTAGACAAGGGCCCTTCCTAGACAAGGGCCCTTCCTAGACAAGGGCCCTTCCTAGACAAGGGCCCTTCCTAGACAAGGGCCCTTCCTAGAAAAGGGCCCCTCCTAGACAAGGGCCGTTCCTAGAAAAGGGGTTCCCCTAGACAAGGGCCCTTCCTAGACAAGGGCCCATCCTAGACAAGGGCCCTTCATAGACAAGAGCCCTTCCTAGACAAGGGCCCTTCCTAGACAAGGGCCCTTCCTAGACAAGGGCCCTTCCTAGACAAGGGCCCTTCCTAGACAAGGGCCCTTCCTAGACAAGGGCCCATCCTAGCCAAGGGCCCTTCCTAGACCAGGGCCCTTCCTAGAGAAGGGCCCTTCCTAGAAAAGGGCCCTTCCTAGAAAAGGGCCCTTCCTAGACAAGCCCCTCCTAGACAAGGGCCTTCCTAGAAAAGGGCTCCTCCTAGAAAATGGCCCTTCCTAGACAAGGGCCCTTCCTAGAAAAGGGCCCTTCCTAGACAAGGGCCCTTCCTAGACAAGGCCCATCCTAGAACAGGGCCCTTCCTAGAAAAGGGCCCCTCCTAGACAAGCGCCCTTCCTATAAAAGGGCCCCTCCTAGACTAGGGCCCTTCCTAGACAAGGGCCTTTCCTAGGCAAGGGCCCTTCCCTGACAAGGGCCCTTCCTAGAAAAGGCCCTTCCTAGACAAGGGCCCTTCCTAGAAAAGGGCCCTTCCTAGACAAGGGCCCTCCTAGACAAGGGCCCTTCCTAGAAAAGGGCCTGTCCTAGACAAGCGCCCTTCCTAGACAAGGGCCCTTCCTAGACAAGGGCCCTTCCTAGACAAGGGCCCTTCCTAGACAAGGGCCCATCCTAGACAAGGGCCCTTCCTAGATAAGGGCCCTTCCTAGACAAGGGCCCTTCCTAGAAAAGGGCCCTTCCTAGAAAATGGCCCTTCCTAGACAAGTGCCCTTCCTAGACAAGGGCCCTTCCTAGACAAGGGCCCTTCCTAGACAAGGGCCCTTCCTAGACAAGGGCCCTTCCTAGATAAGGGCCCTTCCTAGAAAAGGGCCCCTCCTAGACAAGGGCCCTTCCTGGACAAGGCCCCTTCTAGACAAGGGCCCTTCCTAGAAAAGGGCCCCTCCTAGACAAGGGCCGTTCCTAGACAAGGGCCCTTCCTAGACAAGGGCCCTTGCTAGACAAGGGCCCTTCCTAGACAAGGGCCCTTCCTAGACAAGGGCCCTTCCTAGACAAGGGCCCTTCCTAGACAAGGGCCCTTCCTAGACAAGGGCCCTTCCTAGACAAGGGCCCTTCCTAGACAAGGGCCCTTCCTAGAAAAGGGCCCTTCCTACAAAATGGCCCTTCCTAGACATGGGCCCTTCCTAGACAAGGGCCCTTCCTAGACAAGGGCCCTTCCTAGACAAGGGCCCTTCCTTGACAAGGGCCCTTCCTAGATAAGGGCCCTTCCTAGAAAAGGGCCCTTCCTAGACAAGGGCCCATCCTAGACAAGGGCCCTTCCTAGGCAAGGGCCCTTCCTAGAAAAGGGCCCTTCCTAGACAAGGGCTCTTCCTAGAAAAGGCCCTTCCTAGAAAAGGGCCCTTCCTATAAAAGGGCCCTTCCTAGACAAGGGCCATCCATAGACAAGGGCCCATCCTAGACAAGGGCCCTTCCTAGACAAGGGCCCCTCCTAGACAAGGGCCCATCCTAGACAAGGGCCCTTCCTAGACAAGGGCCCTTCCTAGACAAGGGCCCTTCCTAGACAAGGGCCCCTCCTAGACCAGGGCCCATCCAAGACAGGGGCCCTTCCTAGACAAGGGCCATTCCTAGACAAGGGCCCATCCTAGACAAGGGCCCTTCCTAGACAAGAGCCCCTCCTAGACAAGGGCCCATCCTAGACAAGGACCCTTCCTAGACAAGGGCCCTTCCTAGAAAAGGGCCCTTCCTAGAAAAGGGCCCTTCCTAGAAAAGGGCCCTTCCTAGACAAGGGCCCTTCCTAGACAAGGGCCTTCCTAAACAAGGGCCCTTCCTAGAAAAGGGCCCTTCCAAGAAAAGGGCCCTTCCAAGACAAGGGCCCTTCCGAGGCTAGGGCCCTTCCTAGACAAGGGCCCTTCATAGAAAAGGGCCCTTCCTAGAAAATGGCCCTTCTTAGACAAGGCCCCCTCCTAGACAAGGGCCCTTCCTAGACAAGGGCCCTTCCTAGACAAGCGCCCTTCATAGAAAAGGGCCCTTCCTAGACAAGGCCCCTCCTAGACAAGGGCCCTTCCTAGAAAAGGGCCCCTCCTAGACAAGGGCCCTTCCTAGAAAAGGGCCCTTCCTAGACAAGGGCCCTTCCTATAAAAGGGCCCCTCCTAGACAAGGGCCCTTCCTAGACAAGGGCCCTTCCTAGACAAGGGCCCTTCCTAGAAAAGGCCCTTCCTAGAAAAGGACCCATCCTAGACAAGGGCCCTTCCTAGACAAGGGCCCATCCTAGACAAGGGCCCTTCCTAGACAAGGGCCCTTCCTAGACAAGTGCCCATCCTAGACAAGGGCCCTTCCTAGACAAGGGCCCTTCCTGGACAAGGCCCCTCCTAGACAAGGGCCCTTCCTAGAAAAGGGCCCCTCCTAGACAAGGGCCCTTCCTAGACAAGGGCCCTTCCTAGACAAGGGCCCTTCCTAGACAAGGGCCCTTCCTAGACAAAGGCCCCTCCTAGACAAGGGCCCTTCCTAGAAAAGGGCCCTTCCTAGACAAGGGCCCTTCCTAGAAAAGGGCCCTTCCTAGAACATGGCCCATTCTAGACAAGGGCCCTTCCTAGAAAAGGGCCCTTCCTAGAAAAGGACCCATCCTAGACAAGGGCCCTTCCTAGACAAGGGCCCATCCTAGACAAGGGCCCTTCCTAGACAAGTGCCCATCCTAGACAAGGGCCCTTCCTAGACAAGGGCCCTTCCTAGACAAGGGCCCTTCCTAGACAAGGGCCCTTCCTAGAAAAGGCCCTTCCTAGAAAAGGACCCATCATAGACAAGGGCCCTTCCTAGACAAGAGCCCTTCCTAGAAAAGCGCCACTCCTAGACAAGGGCCCTTCCTAGAAAAGGGCCCTTCCTAGACAAGGGCCCTTCCTAGACAAGGCCCATCCTAGAACAGGGCCCTTCCTAGAAAAGGGCCCCTCCTAGACAAGCGCCCTTCCTATAAAAGGGCCCCTCCTAGACTAGGGCCCTTCCTAGACAAGGGCCTTTCCTAGGCAAGGGCCCTTCCCTGACAAGGGCCCTTCCTAGAAAAGGCCCTTCCTAGACAAGGGCCCTTCCTAGAAAAGGGCCCTTCCTAGACAAGGGCCCTCCTAGACAAGGGCCCTTCCTAGAAAAGGGCCTGTCCTAGACAAGCGCCCTTCCTAGACAAGGGCCCTTCCTAGACAAGGGCCCTTCCTAGACAAGGGCCCTTCCTAGACAAGGGCCCATCCTAGACAAGGGCCCTTCCTAGATAAGGGCCCTTCCTAGACAAGGGCCCTTCCTAGAAAAGGGCCCTTCCTAGAAAATGGCCCTTCCTAGACAAGTGCCCTTCCTAGACAAGGGCCCTTCCTAGACAAGGGCCCTTCCTAGACAAGGGCCCTTCCTAGACAAGGGCCCTTCCTAGATAAGGGCCCTTCCTAGAAAAGGGCCCCTCCTAGACAAGGGCCCTTCCTGGACAAGGCCCCTTCTAGACAAGGGCCCTTCCTAGAAAAGGGCCCCTCCTAGACAAGGGCCGTTCCTAGACAAGGGCCCTTCCTAGACAAGGGCCCTTGCTAGACAAGGGCCCTTCCTAGACAAGGGCCCTTCCTAGACAAGGGCCCTTCCTAGACAAGGGCCCTTCCTAGACAAGGGCCCTTCCTAGACAAGGGCCCTTCCTAGACAAGGGCCCTTCCTAGACAAGGGCCCTTCCTAGAAAAGGGCCCTTCCTACAAAATGGCCCTTCCTAGACATGGGCCCTTCCTAGACAAGGGCCCTTCCTAGACAAGGGCCCTTCCTAGACAAGGGCCCTTCCTTGACAAGGGCCCTTCCTAGACAAGGGCCCTTCCTAGAAAAGGGCCCTTCCTAGACAAGGGCCCATCCTAGACAAGGGCCCTTCCTAGGCAAGGGCCCTTCCTAGAAAAGGGCCCTTCCTAGACAAGGGCTCTTCCTAGAAAAGGCCCTTCCTAGAAAAGGGCCCTTCCTATAAAAGGGCCCTTCCTAGACAAGGGCCATTCATAGACAAGGGCCCATCCTAGACAAGGGCCCTTCCTAGACAAGGGCCCTTCCTAGACAAGGGCCCATCCTAGTCAAGGGCCCTTCCTAGACCAGGGCCTTTCCTAGAGAAGGGCCCTTCCTAGAAAAGGGCCCTTCCTAGAAAAGGGCCCTTCCTAGACAAGCCCCTCCTAGACAAGGGCCTTCCTAGAAAAGGGCTCCTCCTAGAAAATGGCCCTTCCTAGACAAGGGCCCTTCCTAGACAAGGGCCCTTCCTAGACAAGGGCCCTTCCTAAAAAAAGGGCCCCTCCTAGACAAGGTCCCTTCCTAGACAAGGCCCCTCCTAGACAAGGGCCCTTCCTAGAAAAGGGCCCCTCCTAGACAAGGGCCCTACCTAGAGAAGGGCCCTTCCTAGACAAGGGCCCTTCCTAGAAAAGGGCCCTTCCTAGACAAGGGCCCTTCCTAGACAAGGCCCATCCTAGAACAGGGCCCTTCCTAGAAAAGGGCCCCTCCTAGACTAGGGCCCTTCCTAGACAAGGGCCTTTCCTAGACAAGGGCCCTTCCTAGACAAGGGCCCTTCCTAGAAAAGGCCCTTCCTAGACAAGGGCCCTTCCTAGAAAAGGGCCCTTCCTAGACAAGGGCCCTCCTAGACAAGGGCCCTTCCTAGAAAAGGGCCTGTCCTAGACAAGCGCCCTTCCTAGACAAGGGCCCTTCCTAGACAAGGGCCCTTCCAAGACAAGGGCCCATCCTAGACAAGGGCCCTTCCTAGATAAGGGCCCTTCCTAGACAAGGGCCCATCCTAGACAAGGGCCCTTCCTAGACAAGGGCCCTTCCTAGACAAGGGCCCTTCCTAGACAAGGGCCCTTCCTAGACAAGGGCCCTTCCTAGACCCTGGCCCTTCCTAGACAAGGGCCCTTCCTAGAAAAGGGCACTTCCTAGAAAAGGGCTCTTCCTAGACAAGGGTCTTCCTAGACTGGGGCCCTTCCTAGAAAAGGGACCTTCCTAGACAAGGGCCCTTCCTAGAAAAGGGCCCTTCCTAGAAAATGGCCCTTCCTATACAAGGGACCTTCCTAGACAAGGGCCCTTCCTAGACAAGGGCCCTTCCTAGACAAGGGCCCATCCTAGACAAGGGCCCTTCCTAGACAAGGGCCCTTCCTAGAAAAGGGCCCTTCCTAGAAAATGGCCCTTCCTAGACAAGGGTCCTTCCTAGACAAGGGCCCTTCCTAGACAAGGGCCCTTCCTAGACAAGGGCCCATCCTAGACAAGGGCCCTTCCTAGACAAGGGCCCTTCCTAGACAAGGGCCCTTCCTAGACAAGGGCCCTTCCTAGACAAGGGCCCATCCTGGACAAGGGCCCTTCCTAGACAAGGGCCCTTCCTAAAAAAAGGGCCCCTCCTAGACAAGGTCCCTTCCTAGACAAGGCCACTCCTAGACAAGGGCCCTTCCTAGAAAAGGGCCCCTCCTAGACAAGGGCCCATCCTAGACAAGGGCCCTTCCTAGACAAGGGGCCTTCCTAGACAAGGGCCCATCCTAGACAAGGGCCCTTCCTAGAAAAGGGCCCCTCCTAGACAAGGGCCCATCCTAGACAATGGCCCTTCCTAGACAAGGACCCTTCCTAGACAAGGGCCCTTCCTAGAAAAGAGCCCTTCCTAGACAAGGGCCCTTCCTAGAAAAGGGCCCTTCCTAGAAAAGGGCCCTTCCTAGAAAAGGGCCCTTCCTAGACAAGGGCCTTCCTAGACAAGGGCCCTTCCTAGACAGGGGCCCTTCCTAGACAAGGGCCCTTCCTAGACAAGTGCCCATCCTAGACAAGGGCCCTTCCCAGACAAGGGCCCCTCATAGACAAGGGCCCTTCCTTGAGAAGGGCCCTTCCTAGACAAGGGCCCTTCCTAGAAAAGGGCCCTTCCTAGAAAAGGGCCCTTCCTAGACAAGGGCCCTTCCTAGAAAAGGGCCCCTCCTAGACAAGGGCCCTTCCTATAAAAGGGCCCCTCCTAGACTAGGGCCCTTCCTAGACAAGGGCCTTTCCTAGACAAGGGCCCTTCCTAGAAAAGGCCCTTCCTAGAAAAGGGCCCTTCCTAGACAAGAGCCCTTCCTAGACAAGGGCCCTTCCTAGACAAGGGCCCTTCCTAGACAAGGCCCCTCCTAGACAAGGGCCCTTCCTAGAAAAGGGCCCCTCCTAGACTAGGGCCCTTCCTAGACAAGGGCCTTTCCTAGGCAAGGGCCCTTCCCTGACAAGGGCCCATCCTAGAAAAGGCCCTTCCTAGACAAGGGCCCTTCCTAGAAAAGGGCCCTTCCTAGACAAGGGCCCTCCTAGACAAGGGCCCTTCCTAGGAAAGGGCCTGTCCTAGACAAGCGCCCTTCCTAGACAAGGGCCCTTCCTAGACAAGGGCCCTTCCTAGACAAGGGCCCATCCTAGACAAGGGCCCTTCCTAGACAAGGGCCCTTCCTAGACAAGGGCCCTTCCTAGACAAGGGCCCATCCTGGACAAGGCCCTTCCTAGACAAGGGCCCTTCCTAAAAAAAGGGCCCCTCCTAGACAAGGTCCCTTCCTAGACAAGGCCCCTCCTAGACAAGGGCCCTTCCTAGAAAAGGGCCCCTCCTAGACAAGGGAACATCCTAGACAAGGGCCCTTCCTAGACAAGGGGCCTTCCTAGACAAGGGCCCATCCTAGACAAGGGCCCTTCCTAGAAAAGGGCCCCTCCTAGACAAGGGCCCATCCTAGACAATGGCCCTTCCTAGACAAGGATCCTTCCTAGACAAGGGCCCTTCCTAGAAAAGGGCCCTTCCTAGACAAGGTACCTTCCTAGAAAAGGGCCCTTCCTAGACAAGGGCTCTTCCTAGAAAAGGGCCCTTCCTAGACAAGGGCCTTCCATGACAAGGGCCCTTCCTAGACAGGGGCCCTTCCTAGACAAGGGCCCTTCCTAGACAAGTGCCCATCCTAGACAAGGGCCCTTCCTAGACAAGGGCCCCTCATAGACAAGGGCCCTTCCTTGAGAAGGGCCCTTCCTAGACAAGGGCCCTTCCTAGAAAAGGGCCCTTCCTAGAAAAGGGCCCTTCCTAGACAAGGGCCCTTCCTAGAAAAGGGCCCCTCCTAGACAAGGGCCCTTCCTATAAAAGGGCCCCTCCTAGACTAGGGCCCTTCCTAGACAAGGGCCTTTCCTAGACAAGGGCCCTTCCTAGAAAAGGCCCTTCCTAGAAAAGGGCCATTCCTAGACAAGGGCCTATCCTAGACAAGGACCCTTCCTAGACAAGGGCCCTTCCTAGACAAGGCCCTTCCTAGAAAAGGGCCCCTCCTAGACAAGGGCCCATTCTAGACAAGGGCCCTTCCTAGACAAGGGCCCTTCCTAGACACGGGCCCTTCCTAGACAAGGGCCCATCCTAGACAAGGGCCCTTCCTAGAAAAGAGCCCCTCCTAGACAAGGGCCCATCCTAGACAAGGGCTCTTCCTAGACAAGGGCCCTTCCTAGACAAGGGCCCTTCCTAGAAAAGGGCCCTTCCTAGAAAAGGGCCCTTCCTAGACAAGGGCCCTTCCTAGACAAGGGCCCTTCCTAGACAAGGGCCCTTCCTAGACAAGGGCCCTTCCTAGACAAGGGCCCTTCCTAGAAAAGGGCCCCTCCTAGACAAGGGCCGTTCCTAGAAAAGGGGTTCCCCTAGACAAGGGCCCTTCCTAGACAAGGGCCCATCCTAGACAAGGGCCCTTCATAGACAAGAGCCCTTCCTAGACAAGGGCCCTTCCTAGACAAGGGCCCTTCCTAGACAAGGGCCCTTCCTAGACAAGGGCCCTTCCTAGACAAGGGCCCTTCCTAGACAAGGGCCCATCCTAGCCAAGGGCCCTTCCTAGACCAGGGCCCTTCCTAGAGAAGGGCCCTTCCTAGAAAAGGGCCCTTCCTAGAAAAGGGCCCTTCCTAGACAAGCCCCTCCTAGACAAGGGCCTTCCTAGAAAAGGGCTCCTCCTAGAAAATGGCCCTTCCTAGACAAGGGCCCTTCCTAGAAAAGGGCCCTTCCTAGACAAGGGCCCTTCCTAGACAAGGCCCATCCTAGAACAGGGCCCTTCCTAGAAAAGGGCCCCTCCTAGACAAGCGCCCTTCCTATAAAAGGGCCCCTCCTAGACTAGGGCCCTTCCTAGACAAGGGCCTTTCCTAGGCAAGGGCCCTTCCCTGACAAGGGCCCTTCCTAGAAAAGGCCCTTCCTAGACAAGGGCCCTTCCTAGAAAAGGGCCCTTCCTAGACAAGGGCCCTCCTAGACAAGGGCCCTTCCTAGAAAAGGGCCTGTCCTAGACAAGCGCCCTTCCTAGACAAGGGCCCTTCCTAGACAAGGGCCCTTCCTAGACAAGGGCCCTTCCTAGACAAGGGCCCATCCTAGACAAGGGCCCTTCCTAGATAAGGGCCCTTCCTAGACAAGGGCCCTTCCTAGAAAAGGGCCCTTCCTAGAAAATGGCCCTTCCTAGACAAGTGCCCTTCCTAGACAAGGGCCCTTCCTAGACAAGGGCCCTTCCTAGACAAGGGCCCTTCCTAGACAAGGGCCCTTCCTAGATAAGGGCCCTTCCTAGAAAAGGGCCCCTCCTAGACAAGGGCCCTTCCTGGACAAGGCCCCTTCTAGACAAGGGCCCTTCCTAGAAAAGGGCCCCTCCTAGACAAGGGCCGTTCCTAGACAAGGGCCCTTCCTAGACAAGGGCCCTTGCTAGACAAGGGCCCTTCCTAGACAAGGGCCCTTCCTAGACAAGGGCCCTTCCTAGACAAGGGCCCTTCCTAGACAAGGGCCCTTCCTAGACAAGGGCCCTTCCTAGACAAGGGCCCTTCCTAGACAAGGGCCCTTCCTAGAAAAGGGCCCTTCCTACAAAATGGCCCTTCCTAGACATGGGCCCTTCCTAGACAAGGGCCCTTCCTAGACAAGGGCCCTTCCTAGACAAGGGCCCTTCCTTGACAAGGGCCCTTCCTAGATAAGGGCCCTTCCTAGAAAAGGGCCCTTCCTAGACAAGGGCCCATCCTAGACAAGGGCCCTTCCTAGGCAAGGGCCCTTCCTAGAAAAGGGCCCTTCCTAGACAAGGGCTCTTCCTAGAAAAGGCCCTTCCTAGAAAAGGGCCCTTCCTATAAAAGGGCCCTTCCTAGACAAGGGCCATCCATAGACAAGGGCCCATCCTAGACAAGGGCCCTTCCTAGACAAGGGCCCCTCCTAGACAAGGGCCCATCCTAGACAAGGGCCCTTCCTAGACAAGGGCCCTTCCTAGACAAGGGCCCTTCCTAGACAAGGGCCCCTCCTAGACCAGGGCCCATCCAAGACAGGGGCCCTTCCTAGACAAGGGCCATTCCTAGACAAGGGCCCATCCTAGACAAGGGCCCTTCCTAGACAAGAGCCCCTCCTAGACAAGGGCCCATCCTAGACAAGGACCCTTCCTAGACAAGGGCCCTTCCTAGAAAAGGGCCCTTCCTAGAAAAGGGCCCTTCCTAGAAAAGGGCCCTTCCTAGACAAGGGCCCTTCCTAGACAAGGGCCTTCCTAAACAAGGGCCCTTCCTAGAAAAGGGCCCTTCCAAGAAAAGGGCCCTTCCAAGACAAGGGCCCTTCCGAGGCTAGGGCCCTTCCTAGACAAGGGCCCTTCATAGAAAAGGGCCCTTCCTAGAAAATGGCCCTTCTTAGACAAGGCCCCCTCCTAGACAAGGGCCCTTCCTAGACAAGGGCCCTTCCTAGACAAGCGCCCTTCATAGAAAAGGGCCCTTCCTAGACAAGGCCCCTCCTAGACAAGGGCCCTTCCTAGAAAAGGGCCCCTCCTAGACAAGGGCCCTTCCTAGAAAAGGGCCCTTCCTAGACAAGGGCCCTTCCTATAAAAGGGCCCCTCCTAGACAAGGGCCCTTCCTAGACAAGGGCCCTTCCTAGACAAGGGCCCTTCCTAGAAAAGGCCCTTCCTAGAAAAGGACCCATCCTAGACAAGGGCCCTTCCTAGACAAGGGCCCATCCTAGACAAGGGCCCTTCCTAGACAAGGGCCCTTCCTAGACAAGTGCCCATCCTAGACAAGGGCCCTTCCTAGACAAGGGCCCTTCCTGGACAAGGCCCCTCCTAGACAAGGGCCCTTCCTAGAAAAGGGCCCCTCCTAGACAAGGGCCCTTCCTAGACAAGGGCCCTTCCTAGACAAGGGCCCTTCCTAGACAAGGGCCCTTCCTAGACAAAGGCCCCTCCTAGACAAGGGCCCTTCCTAGAAAAGGGCCCTTCCTAGACAAGGGCCCTTCCTAGAAAAGGGCCCTTCCTAGAACATGGCCCATTCTAGACAAGGGCCCTTCCTAGAAAAGGGCCCTTCCTAGAAAAGGACCCATCCTAGACAAGGGCCCTTCCTAGACAAGGGCCCATCCTAGACAAGGGCCCTTCCTAGACAAGTGCCCATCCTAGACAAGGGCCCTTCCTAGACAAGGGCCCTTCCTAGACAAGGGCCCTTCCTAGACAAGGGCCCTTCCTAGAAAAGGCCCTTCCTAGAAAAGGACCCATCATAGACAAGGGCCCTTCCTAGACAAGAGCCCTTCCTAGAAAAGCGCCACTCCTAGACAAGGGCCCTTCCTAGAAAAGGGCCCTTCCTAGACAAGGGCCCTTCCTAGACAAGGCCCATCCTAGAACAGGGCCCTTCCTAGAAAAGGGCCCCTCCTAGACAAGCGCCCTTCCTATAAAAGGGCCCCTCCTAGACTAGGGCCCTTCCTAGACAAGGGCCTTTCCTAGGCAAGGGCCCTTCCCTGACAAGGGCCCTTCCTAGAAAAGGCCCTTCCTAGACAAGGGCCCTTCCTAGAAAAGGGCCCTTCCTAGACAAGGGCCCTCCTAGACAAGGGCCCTTCCTAGAAAAGGGCCTGTCCTAGACAAGCGCCCTTCCTAGACAAGGGCCCTTCCTAGACAAGGGCCCTTCCTAGACAAGGGCCCTTCCTAGACAAGGGCCCATCCTAGACAAGGGCCCTTCCTAGATAAGGGCCCTTCCTAGACAAGGGCCCTTCCTAGAAAAGGGCCCTTCCTAGAAAATGGCCCTTCCTAGACAAGTGCCCTTCCTAGACAAGGGCCCTTCCTAGACAAGGGCCCTTCCTAGACAAGGGCCCTTCCTAGACAAGGGCCCTTCCTAGATAAGGGCCCTTCCTAGAAAAGGGCCCCTCCTAGACAAGGGCCCTTCCTGGACAAGGCCCCTTCTAGACAAGGGCCCTTCCTAGAAAAGGGCCCCTCCTAGACAAGGGCCGTTCCTAGACAAGGGCCCTTCCTAGACAAGGGCCCTTGCTAGACAAGGGCCCTTCCTAGACAAGGGCCCTTCCTAGACAAGGGCCCTTCCTAGACAAGGGCCCTTCCTAGACAAGGGCCCTTCCTAGACAAGGGCCCTTCCTAGACAAGGGCCCTTCCTAGACAAGGGCCCTTCCTAGAAAAGGGCCCTTCCTACAAAATGGCCCTTCCTAGACATGGGCCCTTCCTAGACAAGGGCCCTTCCTAGACAAGGGCCCTTCCTAGACAAGAGCCCTTCCTTGACAAGGGCCCTTCCTAGACAAGGGCCCTTCCTAGAAAAGGGCCCTTCCTAGACAAGGGCCCATCCTAGACAAGGGCCCTTCCTAGGCAAGGGCCCTTCCTAGAAAAGGGCCCTTCCTAGACAAGGGCTCTTCCTAGAAAAGGCCCTTCCTAGAAAAGGGCCCTTCCTATAAAAGGGCCCTTCCTAGACAAGGGCCATTCATAGACAAGGGCCCATCCTAGACAAGGGCCCTTCCTAGACAAGGGCCCCTCCTAGACAAGGGTCCATCCTAGACAAGGGCCCTTCCTAGACAAGGGCCCTTCCTAGACAAGGGCCCTTCCTAGACAAGGGCCCCTCCTAGACCAGGGCCCATCCAAGACAGGGGCCCTTCCTAGACAAGGGCCATTCCTAGACAAGGGCCCATCCTAGACAAGGGCCCTTCCTAGACAAGAGCCCCTCCTAGACAAGGGCCCATCCTAGACAAGGACCCTTCCTAGACAAGGGCCCTTCCTAGAAAAGGGCCCTTCCTAGAAAAGGGCCCTTCCTAGAAAAGGGCCCTTCCTAGACAAGGGCCCTTCCTAGACAAGGGCCTTCCTAAACAAGGGCCCTTCCTAGAAAAGGGCCCTTCCAAGAAAAGGGCCCTTCCAAGACAAGGGCCCTTCCGAGGCTAGGGCCCTTCCTAGACAAGGGCCCTTCATAGAAAAGGGCCCTTCCTAGAAAATGGCCCTTCTTAGACAAGGCCCCCTCCTAGACAAGGGCCCTTCCTAGACAAGGGCCCTTCCTAGACAAGCGCCCTTCATAGAAAAGGGCCCTTCCTAGACAAGGCCCCTCCTAGACAAGGGCCCTTCCTAGAAAAGGGCCCCTCCTAGACAAGGGCCCTTCCTAGAAAAGGGCCCTTCCTAGACAAGGGCCCTTCCTATAAAAGGGCCCCTCCTAGACAAGGGCCCTTCCTAGACAAGGGCCCTTCCTAGAAAAGGCCCTTCCTAGAAAAGGACCCATCCTAGACAAGGGCCCTTCCTAGACAAGGGCCCATCCTAGACAAGGGCCCTTCCTAGACAAGGGCCCTTCCTAGACAAGTGCCCATCCTAGACAAGGGCCCTTCCTAGACAAGGGCCCTTCCTGGACAAGGCCCCTCCTAGACAAGGGCCCTTCCTAGAAAAGGGCCCCTCCTAGACAAGGGCCCTTCCTAGACAAGGGCCCTTCCTAGACAAGGGCCCTTCCTAGACAAGGGCCCTTCCTAGACAAAGGCCCCTCCTAGACAAGGGCCCTTCCTAGAAAAGGGCCCTTCCTAGACAAGGGCCCTTCCTAGAAAAGGGCCCTTCCTAGAACATGGCCCTTCCTAGACAAGGGCCCTTCCTAGAAAAGGGCCCTTCCTAGAAAAGGACCCATCCTAGACAAGGGCCCTTCCTAGACAAGGGCCCATCCTAGACAAGGGCCCTTCCTAGACAAGTGCCCATCCTAGACAAGGGCCCTTCCTAGACAAGGGCCCATCCTAGACAAGGGCCCTTCCTAGACAAGGGCCCTTCCTAGAAAAGGCCCTTCCTAGAAAAGGACCCATCATAGACAAGGGCCCTTCCTAGACAAGAGCCCTTCCTAGAAAAGCGCCACTCCTAGACAAGGGCCCTTCCTAGAAAAGGGCCCTTCCTAGACAAGGGCCCTTCCTAGACAAGGCCCATCCTAGAACAGGGCCCTTCCTAGAAAAGGGCCCCTCCTAGACAAGCGCCCTTCCTATAAAAGGGCCCCTCCTAGACTAGGGCCCTTCCTAGACAAGGGCCTTTCCTAGGCAAGGGCCCTTCCCTGACAAGGGCCCTTCCTAGAAAAGGCCCTTCCTAGACAAGGGCCCTTCCTAGAAAAGGGCCCTTCCTAGACAAGGGCCCTCCTATACAAGGGCCCTTCCTAGAAAAGGGCCTGTCCTAGACAAGCGCCCTTCCTAGACAAGGGCCCTTCCTAGACAAGGGCCCTTCCTAGACAAGGGCCCTTCCTAGACAAGGGCCCATCCTAGACAAGGGCCCTTCCTAGATAAGGGCCCTTCCTAGACAAGGGCCCTTCCTAGAAAAGGGCCCTTCCTAGAAAATGGCCCTTCCTAGACAAGTGCCCTTCCTAGACAAGGGCCCTTCCTAGACAAGGGCCCTTCCTAGACAAGGGCCCTTCCTAGACAAGGGCCCTTCCTAGATAAGGGCCCTTCCTAGAAAAGGGCCCCTCCTAGACAAGGGCCCTTCCTGGACAAGGCCCCTTCTAGACAAGGGCCCTTCCTAGAAAAGGGCCCCTCCTAGACAAGGGCCGTTCCTAGACAAGGGCCCTTCCTAGACAAGGGCCCTTGCTAGACAAGGGCCCTTCCTAGACAAGGGCCCTTCCTAGACAAGGGCCCTTCCTAGACAAGGGCCCTTCCTAGACAAGGGCCCTTCCTAGACAAGGGCCCTTCCTAGACAAGGGCCCTTCCTAGACAAGGGCCCTTCCTAGAAAAGGGCCCTTCCTACAAAATGGCCCTTCCTAGACATGGGCCCTTCCTAGACAAGGGCCCTTCCTAGACAAGGGCCCTTCCTAGACAAGGGCCCTTCCTTGACAAGGGCCCTTCCTAGACAAGGGCCCTTCCTAGAAAAGGGCCCTTCCTAGACAAGGGCCCATCCTAGACAAGGGCCCTTCCTAGGCAAGGGCCCTTCCTAGAAAAGGGCCCTTCCTAGACAAGGGCTCTTCCTAGAAAAGGCCCTTCCTAGAAAAGGGCCCTTCCTATAAAAGGGCCCTTCCTAGACAAGGGCCATTCATAGACAAGGGCCCATCCTAGACAAGGGCCCTTCCTAGACAAGGGCCCCTCCTAGACAAGGGTCCATCCTAGACAAGGGCCCTTCCTAGACAAGGGCCCTTCCTAGACAAGGGCCCTTCCTAGACAAGGGCCCCTCCTAGACCAGGGCCCATCCAAGACAGGGGCCCTTCCTAGACAAGGGCCATTCCTAGACAAGGGCCCATCCTAGACAAGGGCCCTTCCTAGACAAGAGCCCCTCCTAGACAAGGGCCCATCCTAGACAAGGACCCTTCCTAGACAAGGGCCCTTCCTAGAAAAGGGCCCTTCCTAGAAAAGGGCCCTTCCTAGAAAAGGGCCCTTCCTAGACAAGGGCCCTTCCTAGACAAGGGCCTTCCTAAACAAGGGCCCTTCCTAGAAAAGGGCCCTTCCAAGAAAAGGGCCCTTCCAAGACAAGGGCCCTTCCGAGGCTAGGGCCCTTCCTAGACAAGGGCCCTTCATAGAAAAGGGCCCTTCCTAGAAAATGGCCCTTCTTAGACAAGGCCCCCTCCTAGACAAGGGCCCTTCCTAGACAAGGGCCCTTCCTAGACAAGCGCCCTTCATAGAAAAGGGCCCTTCCTAGACAAGGCCCCTCCTAGACAAGGGCCCTTCCTAGAAAAGGGCCCCTCCTAGACAAGGGCCCTTCCTAGAAAAGGGCCCTTCCTAGACAAGGGCCCTTCCTATAAAAGGGCCCCTCCTAGACAAGGGCCCTTCCTAGACAAGGGCCCTTCCTAGACAAGGGCCCTTCCTAGAAAAGGCCCTTCCTAGAAAAGGACCCATCCTAGACAAGGGCCCTTCCTAGACAAGGGCCCATCCTAGACAAGGGCCCTTCCTAGACAAGGGCCCTTCCTAGACAAGTGCCCATCCTAGACAAGGGCCCTTCCTAGACAAGGGCCCTTCCTGGACAAGGCCCCTCCTAGACAAGGGCCCTTCCTAGAAAAGGGCCCCTCCTAGACAAGGGCCCTTCCTAGACAAGGGCCCTTCCTAGACAAGGGCCCTTCCTAGACAAGGGCCCTTCCTAGACAAAGGCCCCTCCTAGACAAGGGCCCTTCCTAGAAAAGGGCCCTTCCTAGACAAGGGCCCTTCCTAGAAAAGGGCCCTTCCTAGAACATGGCCCTTCCTAGACAAGGGCCCTTCCTAGAAAAGGGCCCTTCCTAGAAAAGGACCCATCCTAGACAAGGGCCCTTCCTAGACAAGGGCCCATCCTAGACAAGGGCCCTTCCTAGACAAGTGCCCATCCTAGACAAGGGCCCTTCCTAGACAAGGGCCCTTCCTAGACAAGGGCCCTTCCTAGACAAGGGCCCTTCCTAGAAAAGGCCCTTCCTAGAAAAGGACCCATCATAGACAAGGGCCCTTCCTAGACAAGAGCCCTTCCTAGAAAAGCGCCACTCCTAGACAAGGGCCCTTCCTAGAAAAGGGCCCTTCCTAGAAAATGGCCCTTCCTAGACATGGGCCCTTCCTAGAAAAGGGCCCTTCCTAGACAAGGGCCCTTCCTAGACAAGCGCCGTTCCTAGAAAAGGGCCCTTCCTAGACAAGGGCCCTTCCTAGGCAAGGGCCCTTCCTGGACAAGGCCCCTCCTAGACAAGGGCCCTTCCTAGAAAAGGGCCCCTCCTAGACAAGGGCCCCTCCTAGACAAGGGCCCTTCCTAGAAAAGGGCCCCTCCTAGACAAGGGCCCTTCCTATAAAAGGGCCCCTCCTAGACTAGGGCCCTTCCTAGACAAGGGCCTTTCCTAGACAAGGGCACTTCCTAGACAAGGGCCCTTCCTAGAAAAGGCCCTTCCTAGAAAAGGGCCATTCCTAGACAAGGGCCTATCCTAGACAAGGACCCTTCCTAGACAAGGGCCCTTCCTAGACAAGGCCCTTCCTAGAAAAGGGCCCCTCCTAGACAAGGGCCCATCCTAGACAAAGGCCCTTCCTAGACAAGGGCCCTTCCTAGACACGGGCCCTTCCTAGACAAGGGCCCATCCTAGATAAGGGCCCTTCCTAGAAAAGGGCCCCTCCTAGACAAGGGCCCATCCTAGACAAGGGCCCTTCCTAGAAAAGAGCCCTTCCTAGACAAGGTCCCTTCCTAGACAAGGTCCCTTCCTAGACAAGGGCCCTTCCTAGACAAGGGCCCTTCCTAGAAAAGAGCCCCTCCTAGACAAGGGCTGTTCCTAGAAAAGGGGTCCCCCTAGACAAGGGCCCTTCCTAGACAAGGGCCCATCCTAGACAAGGGCCCTTCATAGACAAGAGCCCTTCCTTGACAAGGGCCCTTCCTAGACAAGGGCCCTTCCTAGACAAGGGCCCTTCCTAGACAAGGGCCCTTCCTAGACAAGGGCCCATCCTAGCCAAGGGCCCTTCCTAGACAAGGGCCCTTCTTAGACCAGGGCCCTTCCTAGAGAAGGGCCCTTCCTAGAAAAGGGCCCTTCCTAGAAAAGGGCCCTTCCTAGACAAGCCCCTCCTAGACAATGGCCTTCCTAGAAAAGGGCTCCTCCTAGAAAATGGCCCTTCCTAGACAAGGGCCCTTCCTAGACAAGGGCCCTTCCTAGACAATGGCCCTTCCTAGAAAAAGGGCCCCTCCTAGACAAGGTCCCTTCCGAGACAAGGCCCCTCCTAGACAAGGGCCCTTCCTAGAAAAGGGCCCCTCCTAGGCAAGGGCCCTACCTAGAGAAGGGCCCTTCCTAGACAAGGGCCATTCCTAGAAAAGGGCCCTTCCTAGACAAGGGCCCTTCCTAGACAAGGCCCCTCCTAGAAAAGGGCCCCCCTAGACTAAGGAACCCCCTAGAATAAGGGCCCCCCTAGACTAATGGCCCCCCTAGATTAAAGGCCCCCCTAGATTAAGGGCCCCCCCTAGACTAAGGGCCCCCCCTAGACTAAGGGCCCCCCTAGACTAAGGGTCCCCCTAGACTAATGGCCCCCCTAGACTAAGGGCCCCCCTAGACTAAGGGCTCCCCTAGACTAAGGGGCCCCCTAGACTAAGGGCCCCCCTAGACTAAGGGCCCCCCCTAGACTTAGTGTCCCCCTACACTAAGGGCCCCCCTAGACTACGGGCCCCCCTAGACTAAGGTCCCCCCGAGACTAAGGTCCCCCCTAGACTAAGGGCCCCCTAGATAAAGGGCCCCCCCTAGACTAAGGCCCCCCTAGACTAAGGGCCCCCCTAGACTAAGGGCCCCCCTAGACTAAATGCCCCCCGAGACTAAGGGCCCCCCCTAGACTAAGGGCCCCACTAGACTAAGGGCCCCCCGAAACTAAGGGCCCCCCGAAACTAAGGGCCCCCCTAGAATAAGGGCCCCCCTAAACTAAGGGCCCCCTAGACTAAGTGCCCCCCCTAGACTAAGTGCCCCCCCTAGACTAAGGCCCCCCCTAGACTAAGGCCCCCCCTAGACTTAGGGTCCCCCTACACTAAGGTCCCCCCCTAGACTAAGGGCCCCCCTAGATAAAGGGCCCCCCCTAGACTAAGGCCCCCTAGACTAAGGGCCCCCCTAGTCTAAGGGCCCCCCTAGTTAAGGGCCCCCCTAGACTAAGGGCCCCCCTAGACTAAGGGCCCCCCCTAGACTAAGGGCCCCCCTAGACTAAGGGCCCCCCTACACTAAGGTCCCCCCTTAGACTAAGGGCCCCACTAGACTAAGGTCCCCCCTAGACTAAGGGCCCCCATAGACTAAGGGCCCCCCTAGACTAAGGTCCCCCCATGGACTAAGGTCCCCCCCTAGACTAAGGGCCCCCTAGACTAAGGGCCCCCCTAGAGTAATGGCCCCCCCTAGACAAAGGGCCCCCCTAGACTAAGGCCCCCCCTAGACTAAGGGCCCCCCTAGACTAAGGGCCCCCCTAGACTAAGGGCCCCCCTAGATTAAGGGCCCCCCCTAGACTAAGGGCCCCCTTAGATTAAGGGCCCCCCCCTAGACTAAGGGCCCCCCCCTAGACTGAGGGCCCCCCCTAGACTAAGGGCCCCCCTAGACTAAGGGCCCCCCTGGACTAAGGTCCCCCCTAGACTAAGGTCCCCCCCTAGACTAAGGGCCCCATTAGGCTAACGGCCCCATCCAAGTTAAGGGCCCCCCCTAGACTAAGGGCCCCCCTAGATAAAGGGCCCCCCCTAGACTAAGGCCCCCTAGACTAAGGGCCCCCCTAGTCTAAGGGCCCCCCTAGTTAAGGGCCCCCCTAGACTAAGGGCCCCCCTAGACAAAGGGCCCCCCTTGACTAAGGGCCCCCTAGACTAAGGAACCTCCTAGAATAAGGGCCCCCCTAGACTAAGCGCCCCCCCTAGACTAAGGGCCCCCCTAGACAAAGGGCCCCCCCTAGACTAAGGGCCCCCCTAGACTAAGGGCCCCCCATAGACTTAGGGCCCCCCTTGACTAAGGTCCCCCCCTAGACTAAGGGCCCCCCCCTAGACTAAGGTCCCCCCTATACTAAGGGCCCCCCTATACTAAGGGCCCCCCTAGACTAAGGGCCCCCCTTAGACTAAGGGCCCCCCTAGACTAAGGGCCCCCCTATACTAAGGGCCCCCCTAGACTAAGGGCCCCCCTAGACTAAGGACCCCCCTATTCTAAGGGCCCCCCTAGACTAAGGGCCCCCCTAGACTAAGATCCCCCCCTAGACTAAGGGCCCCCCTAGACTAAGGTCCCCCCCTAGACTAAGGGCCCCCCTAGACTAAGGTCCCCCCCTAGACTAAGGTCCCCCCCTAGACTAAGGTCCCCCTCCTAGACAAGTTCCCCGCCCAGACTACTGGGTCCTACCTTTGTCTAAGTCGTACCTAACACATAACCCCACTTTTTGAACGTGGCCTCCTCGGAGAGGGTCGGCGATGGTCTAGGAGTGTCGGCCGTGGTCCAAAACGTGTAATTCCAGAGTTTGGTCGCCCTCCGTGGAGCCGTTCCCACTTTTCCGTATCGTGTCTGGACAAGCGGTTCAAGACGGGTCTGTCATATAGTGCGGCACCTGGACTTGTAGCGTTACGTTTTACAAGTTTTTCCAAAATGCGAACGGCTGCACGGAACTTGATGAATTTCACAATTGGAACGTTTCTTAACACGGGGAACACGCCTGGACCGGTCCCGAGTCGCTGCGGTCCTCGGTTCGAGTTTTAGAAATTTTTGGCCATCTTTGATCGCTTCTTGCGAAGAAGCCAGAGGAGGTTTAAGGAATCTGACTGTTGGGTCGTGTAGCCCTCCGGGAGGACTACTGGAATCGGTGGTCCGAGTTCGACCTCCGGCAGCGACTCGAGAGTAAAAGCGTTTTATGTTTATAGCGTGCGCTACCGCAGGCGCGGGGGGATGTCCCGTGGTGGGTGGGTGGTGCCCCTGGGGCCGAAGCTTCCCCTAAAGTTTGGTGGCTCTAGCTCAATTAGGGCGCCGACGAGAGCGTCCCGCAGTTTTGCCCGACTTTGGAAGCTTCGATCCGGGCAGGGCGTACCGGTTTAAGGAATCTGAGCACATGAGTGGAAAGCGGTCGAGGAGGACTACAATAGTTAGTGGTCCGAATTGGCGGATTTTGCGCCGTTCAAATTTTAGAAAATTTTGGCCATCTTACGAGAGGTTTGGGCTGGCCCCCGTGGGCGCGATTTGGGATCCGAAGGTGTCTCTGGATAGCCCTCGAGAAGTACGACCCAGCTGTGGTGTCCCGGTTCGAATCCCGCGCACCGTTGGGGAGTAAATCGGTTTTTTGTCCCTAGAGGGCGCTGGTGGTGCGCCGGGGCGGATTTTGCACCGGCATACGCTTGCACCTCGCCCTCCGATGCAGCACCCCGAATTTGGGGCCTGTAGCTCAATTAGGGGCCAAGTTACCGATTTTTAATACTTTTTTGACTCCTGCGGGCCAACGGCTGCAGATGGCGCCAAAGTGCACATAAGCATTCTTGCGCGTCTCGCCGAGACGCGTCTTTTGAGCTGTCGCGGGGCTCTCTAGCTCAATTTTGAGAAATCGGCGGTGGCTCAACCGGTAGCGGCGCTCGGAGCAAATTTAGAACGCGTGGGCCTAGAGAGTCGGTGTTTTTTGCATCGGGAGGGGCGGGACGAGCCCTTTCCAACGCACCCCTCGCCGACCCCCTATCTTAATAAATAAGGTTCATTTTTACGTATCTCCGTCCCTATGGGAGATGGGGCAACGGGACCCGGACCATCGGGTGGGGCACCCCTGGTAAGCCCTAATCGAGTACCCACTCGGGGGGTCTGCGGCCCATAGTTTCCGAGATATCGGCACTTTTGTAACGGGGGGTGGGGGAGGGTGGAGGAGGTCCGCAGCGGTCCAGCGCCCCCTAGCGTTTGGCTGTCCGCCCCCCCGTTCCCGAGTTACGGCGGAAAAACCGAAAACGCACCAACACCCGGTGCGCCTTGGGCCCCCCCGCGCTCCAGGGGCGCCCCAGGACTTCGGGGCCAAGCCCCCCGGCCCCGCCGCCCCCGGTAAGCTCGAGGGGAGCCCAAACTCGGGGCTCTTCGGCCCACGGGTGCCCGAGATCGCCATGGGGCGGCGCACCGGCAGGGCGACGTCGCGGACCCGGTCCCGTCCCCTCCAGGCGGCCCAGCCGACCACGTGGTCTCCCCACCATGCCTGTTCCCCACCACGTGACACTCCCGAGCCTATATATAGGACCGCACTCGCAGTCCCCTCCACAATACCACGTGACATACCAGAGCCTATATATAGGACCTCCACCATATATATTATACTTAGTATATAAAGCCTTCTCTCGCGTACCCCGCCTATATAATACTATACTATCTCCCACACTTTCAACAACCCCTTCCTTCCCCGACGCCGTCCCTCAACGGCGTCCCAGACGGGCGCTTGTGGGCTCCTTCTACTCTACGTACTTTGTTCTACACCGCGACACCTTACCCGGCCCTGTGCCTCCCTTACTTGGCCCGCAAATCGACCTCAAAGAGGCCACTTTGTCACGTTTTTCAAAGTGCAGATGGAGCAAAAAGTTCTTCACCAAAGTTGTAGGTCTCCGCAAGTACAGCAACTTTGGTTATGATCACCTTTCCCCCATCTCCCTCCGTTTGGCCTCAAACCGCACTTTTCTCTCGCAATTTGTACTTTTTCGCGAATTACTCGACTTGGGCTGCAGATGGAGCAAAAAGTTCTTAATCAAAGTTGTAGGTCTAGGCCAGAGGAGTAACTTTGGTCATCTCCACTTTTCCTCCATCTCCCACCGTTTGGCCGCAAACCGCACTTTTCTCTCGGAAAGGACGTTTTTGGCGAATAACTCGACTTGGGCTGCAGATGGAGCAAAAGTGCACATAAGCATTCTTGCTCGTCTCGCCGAGACGCGTCTTTTGAGCCCTCGCGGGGCGCTCTAGCTCAATTTTGAGAAATCGGCGGTGGCGCAACCGTAAGCGGCGCTCGGAGCAAATTTAGAACGCGTGGTCGTAGAGAGTCGGGGTTTTTTGCGTCAGGAGGGGCAGGACGAGCCCTCTCCAACGCACCCCTCGCCGTGCCGCTATCTTAATAAATAAGGTTCATTCTTACGTATCTCCGTCCCTATGGGAGATGGGCCAACGGGACCCGGACCGTCGGGTGGGGCACCCCCGGTAAGCCCTAATCGAGTACCCACTCGGGGGGTCTGCGGCCCATAGGTTCCGAGATATCGGCACTTTTGTAACGTAGGGTGGGGGAGACCGGCAGCGGCCTTTTTGAAAGTGGAGATACAGCAAAATGTCCTCACGCAACGGGGTCGGGACATTTGGAACAAGGTTGCTGTCCGTCGTGCTCCTGGAGGGAGTGGGTGGGTCCCAGGACGGCCCGGTGTGCTCCGTCCGTCCGTCCGGACCGCCCCAGCTGCTCGGCCGGACTGCGTGCCTGGCTGCCGTGGAACCTCACTCGTCAAGTGCCGGTGGGAGGAAGGGAGGGAGGGAGGGGGGAAAGACAGCCAAAGAGCTTGGCACGGAAGACTCACAACTCCGCTCCAAAGCTCATGACGACGACCAAAAAGACCAACCTACCACGTCTGTAAAAGCCCAAGAACGCCCAAGGACGCCAAGGATGATGAGTCTGCCGGGGATCACTGCCGCGGGATCGCTGCTCGCGAACCGAGGAGCACAACAGTCGCCTATAGACGAGAACGCAGTCTTCAGTTCCTGTACGCGTGCTTCTTCTCACGCCCTCGCAGCCCTCCTGGCCGTCTCCCGTCGCTCACACGAGCTCGGCCTGATTGCGCCGTCTCTTCTCACTCTCGCCGTCCGTACGGAGAAGCGCCGCTGCTCACCTTCTCTTAATTAAATGCACAAACAGCGCGACGCACGTGTGTTTTGTAGCTGGCCGCCATCTGTCGGAGCTGGGAGAACCAGTAGCAGTAGCAGTCCTGGTGCTCCACGCAGCCAGCCAGCCAGCTAGCTAGCCAGCACGCTGAAGGCCGCCTGTCAGCTAGTCGCTCGGCCAGACAGCGCGACGCACGTGTGTCTTGTAGCTGCCGCCATCTGTCGGAGCTGGGAGAACCAGTAGTAGTAGTAGCAGTCGTGGTGCTCCACGCAGCCAGCCAGCCAGCCAGCACGCTAGCTGAATTGTGAGTAGAGAAAGTATAGTGAATGTAACACTGGCCTCTTTTGCTGATGTTAACACAGTCTACAGTCTTTCATGATATTACAACTCACAACTGTTTACTTCTCATAACCTTGACTCACTCCTTTCACTGTCTTTCTTCACTTCCTCTGTCTCTGTCTCGTACACTAATTACACAAATACACAGTTCTCTTTTACTGATGTTAACACAGTGTACAGGGAAGACTTTTAATTTGATATAGCGACAACTTGCCGACTGATTTCTTAAAGTCATGTGATACGAGCCGAACTACTCTCTGCACATCACGGAAATAAATACGCTGTTGGTGGAGTGTGGTTTCACTCAGCTGGGTGCTCTATCTCGACTGTGCATTAGGATGGGGCGCGCTCAGGTAGAACAGTTGGTGGCATGGCATGCTTGATGATGATGGGACAGGTAGAGGCACCCAATGACATACCCGTTTTGAACATTTCTTTAATCATATTGATATACTTACCTTTTTAAACTAATATTGCATTGAATTGCAATTGAGTTTCTTATATTTAAATGGAACAAATAACATTTCCAGAAGAATGCTGAATTCCATTACTTTCACAGGATGTCCAGAGAATTTTCACTACCAAAACCTTCAATATACGAACCATAAAGGGGTCGAACCTGAAAGCTTGTAAAGGAAAATCATTAAAATGGTTTAAGGTATGCATAATACTATATTTTTAATTGCTCTCACTAATGACATCCCTTATTATAGTTAAGACAGAAGACTTAAGTTTTGTGAAGCTGACATAAGTAGACATTGTTGTGATGCGAGGTCAGTACTTCTCCATGATGCTGTAGACATGTTGGTAAACCTGCTCTGGCGCGTTGTTGCCAAACGCAAAGTCGAGGTGCGTGAAACTCTTGTCTTTGGTCAATTCCAGCAGCGCTCCGTTGGGTAGCTTAGAGGCTAGCGTCTTGGAGTCCTGTCAACAAACAATATTAATGTCTTGATAATTCCACGAAGCGAAGTCTTGTTCATTCTGAATGAGTTTTATATAGCAAGAGGTAGACAAAAGCTTATTAGATAGAAACAATTGGAGGTCCCCTTAAAATATACAAATAAGACTTTCGTAGTTATTGGTTCAATATTAAGGAGTTTGGTT
Organism: Tenodera sinensis; assembly: GCA_030765045.1. Lineage (NCBI taxonomy): Eukaryota > Metazoa > Arthropoda > Insecta > Mantodea > Mantidae > Tenodera > Tenodera sinensis. The sequence continues at coordinate 228,920,319 of CM060961.1, forward strand.
TGTGTGATTACTGCGATGGACAGATAACAGATTGTGATCGGATATTCTATTCCTTGTTGCATGCAAGAAAACTTGGACGCAATACGTCCCTAAGGTCAGACATCCATCTGCCATGCAATCTTACTCATTTACAACTGAAAATGTTAATCTGTACCATGCACTCTTTGAAATATCAATGTTTAAATCTAAATGTACAACATTAATGTATTGTAATGTTTGTAAGTGTTCTTCGTAAAATTATATTCAATTGTTCTTTATTATTGTAGTGTTCTCGTTGGCTGTACGGGTAATTGCCAGTTGCCAAAAAAAAGTTAAAAAAAGGAAAATGTTACTCAAGAGTGCATTAAGTCATGTGAGTGAAACAAAACTAAATTTTTCCTTTACAATAGGTGATATTCTGCTTGAAGTATCAATTGTGATAGTTGTGGGAATATCTGAATTGTTTCTATACGTCCATATCTCAATTTTACGTGCATCAGTGGTATACCCTCTGTTTAAAGGTGGTTGTTTTGGGTTACCTCTGGGCCGCCCATGAAATCTCCCTCGCTGACAAACAAAGCAACACGTACATCAGTGGTATACCCTCTGTTTAAAGGTGGTTGTTTTGAGTTACCTCTAGGCCGCCCATGAAATCTCCCTCGCTGACGAACAAAGCAACACGTGCATCAGTGGTATACCCTCTGTTTAAAGGTGGTTGTTTTGGGTTACCTCTGGGCCGCCCATGAAATCTCCCTCGCTGACAAACAAAGCAACACGTACATCAGTGGTATACCCTCTGTTTAAAGGTGGTTGTTTTGGGTTACCTCTAGGCCGCCCATGAAATCTCCCTCGCTGACAAACAAAGCAACAGGTGCATCAGTGGTATGCCCTCTGTTTAAAGTTGGTTGTTTTGGGTTACCTCTAGGCCGCCCATGAAATCTCCCTCGCTGACGAACAAAGCAACACGTGCATCAGTGGTATACCCTCTGTTTAAAGGTGGTTGTTTTGGGTTACCTCTAGGCCGCCCATGAAATCTCCCTCGCTGACAAACAAAGCAACACGTACATCAGTGGTATACCCTCTGTTTAAAGGTGGTTGTTTTGGGTTACCTCTAGGCCGCCCATGAAATCTCCCTCGCTGACAAACAAAGCAACACGTGCATCAGTGGTATACCCTCTGTTTAAAGTTGGTTGTTTTGGGTTACCTCTAGGCCGCCCATGAAATCTCCCTCGCTGACGAACAAAGCAACACGTGCATCAGTGGTATACCCTCTGTTTAAAGGTGGTTGTTTTGGGTTACCTCTAGGCCGCCCATGAAATCTCCCTCGCTGACAAACAAAGCAACACGTGCATCAGTGGTATACCCTCTGTTTAAAGTTGGTTGTTTTGAGTTACCTCTAGGCCGCCCATGAAATCTCCCTCGCTGACGAACAAAGCAACAGGTGCATCAGTGATATACCCTCTGTTTAAAGTTGGTTGTTTTGGGTTACCTCTAGGCCGCCCATGAAATCTCCCTCGCTGACAAACAAAGCAACACGTGCATCAGTGGTATACCCTCTGTTTAAAGTTGGTTGTTTTGGGTTACCTCTAGGCCGCCCATGAAATCTCCCTCGCTGACAAACAAAGCAACACGTGCATCAGTGGTATACCCTCTGTTTAAAGGTGGTTGTTTTGGGTTACCTCTAGGCCGCCCATGAAATCTCCCTCACTGACAAACAAAGCAACACGTGCATCAGTGGTATGCCCTCTGTTTAAAGGTGGTTGTTTTGGGTTACCTCTAGTTATTTCCTCAATAACTCCTCTACCATTAGCGATATCTGAACAAACGAAACACACGTTTGAAGCTGTCTCTGAGGCGCATCAACCGACACCAACAACGTCCACGTAAGTCAAATACTTTTACCGTAAAATGAACAATTCTCCCAAAACTTATTTCCTCAATAACTCCTCTACCATTAGTGATATCTGAACAAACGAAACACACGTTTGAAGCTGTCTCTGAGGCGCATCAACCGACACCAAGAACGTCCACCTAGGTCAAATACTTTTACCGTAAAATGAACAATTCTCCCAAAACTTATTTCCTCAATAACTCCTCTACCATTAGCGATATCTGAACAAACGAAACACACATGTGAAGCTGTCTCTGAGACGCATCAACCGACACCAAGAACGTCCACGTAAGTCAAATACTTTTACCGTAAAATGAACAATTCTCCCAAAACTTATTTCCTCAATAACTCCTCTACCATTAGCGATATCTGAACAAACGAAACACACATTTGAAGCTGTCTCTGAGACGCATCAACCGACACCAAGAACGTCCACCTAAGTCAAATACTTTTACCGTAAAATGAACAATTCTCCCAAAACTTATTTCCTCAATAACTCCTCTACCATTAGCGATATCTGAACAAACGAAACACACATGTGAAGCTGTCTCTGAGACGCATCAACCGACACCAAGAACGTCCACGTAAGTCAAATACTTTTACCGTAAAATGAACAATTCTCCCAAAACTTATTTCCTCAATAACTCCTCTACCATTAGCGATATCTGAACAAACGAAACACACATTTGAAGCTGTCTCTGAGACGCATCAACCGACACCAAGAACGTCCACCTAAGTCAAATACTTTTACCGTAAAATGAACAATTCTCCCAAAACTTATTTCCTCAATAACTCCTCTACCATTAGTGATATCTGAACAAACGAAACACACATTTGAAGCTGTCTCTGAGACGCATCAACCGACACCAAGAACGTCCACGTAAGTCAAATACTTTTACCGTAAAATGAACAATTCTCCCAAAACTTATTTCCTCAATAACTCCTCTACCATTAGTGATATCTGAACAAACGAAACACACATTTGAAGCTGTCTCTGAGGCTCATCAACCGACACCAACAACGTCCACCTAGGTCAAATACTTTTACCGTAAAATGAACAATTCTCCCAAAACTTATTTCCTCAATAACTCCTCTACCATTAGCGATATCTGAACAAACGAAACACACGTTTGAAGCTGTCTCTGAGGCGCATCAACCGACACCAAGAACGTCCATCTAGGTCAAATACTTTTACCGTAAAATGAACAATTCTCCCAAAACTTATTTCCTCAATAACTCCTCTACCATTAGTGATATCTGAACAAACGAAACACACGTTTGAAGCTGTCTCTGAGGCGCATCAACCGACACCAAGAACGTCCACGTAAGTCAAATACTTTTACCGTAAAATGAACAATTCTCCCAAAACTTATTTCCTCAATAACTCCTCTACCATTAGCGATATCTGAACAAACGAAACACACATTTGAAGCTGTCTCTGAGACGCATCAACCGACACCAAGAACGTCCACGTAAGTCAAATACTTATACCGTAAAATGAACAATTCTCCCAAAACTTATTTCCTCAATAACTCCTCTACCATTAGCGATATCTGAACAAACGAAACACACGTTTGAAGCTGTCTCTGAGGCTCATCAACCGACACCAAGAACGTCCACGTAAGTCAAATACTTATACCGTAAAATGAACAATTCTCCCAAAACTTATTTCCTCAATAACTCCTCTACCATTAGCGATATCTGAACAAACGAAACACACATTTGAAGCTGTCTCTGAGACGCATCAACCGACACCAAGAACGTCCACGTAAGTCAAATACTTTTAGCGTAAAATGAACAATTCTCCCAAAACTTATTTCCTCAATAACTCCTCTACCATTAGCGATATCTGAACAAACGAAACACACGTTTGAAGCTGTCTCTGAGGCGCATCAACCGACACCAAGAACGTCCACCTAAGTCAAATACTTTTACCGTAAAATGAACAATTCTCCCAAAACTTATTTCCTCAATAACTCCTCTACCATTACCGATATCTGAACAAACGAAACACACGTTTGAAGCTGTCTCTGAGACGCATTAACCGACACCAAGAACGTCCACCTAGGTCAAATACTTTTACCGTAAAATGAACAATTCTCCCAAAACTTATTTCCTCAATAACTCCTCTACCATTAGCGATATCTGAACAAACGAAACACACGTTTGAAGCTCTCTCTGAGGCGCATCAACCGACACCAAGAACGTCCACCTAGGTCAAATACTTTTACCGTAAAATGAACAATTCTCCCAAAACTTATTTCCTCAATAACTCCTCTACCATTAGTGATATCTGAACAAACGAAACACACATTTGAAGCTGTCTCTGAGGCGCATCAACCGACACCAAGAACGTCCACCTAAGTGAAATACTTTTACCGTAAAATGAACAATTCTCCCAAAACTTATTTCCTCAATAACTCCTCTACCATTAGTGATATCTGAACAAACGAAACACACATTTGAAGCTGTCTCTGAGGCGCATCAACCGACACCAAGAACGTCCACCTAGGTCAAATACTTTTACCGTAAAATGAACAATTCTCCCAAAACTTATTTCCTCAATAACTCCTCTACCATTAGCGATATCTGAACAAACGAAACACACATTTGAAGCTGTCTCTGAGGCGCATCAACCGACACCAAGAACGTCCACCTAGGTCAAATACTTTTACCGTAAAATGAACAATTCTCCCAAAACTTATTTCCTCAATAACTCCTCTACCATTAGCGATATCTGAACAAACGAAACACACATTTGAAGCTGTCTCTGAGGCGCATCAACCGACACCAAGAACGTCCACCTAGGTCAAATACTTTTACCGTAAAATGAACAATTCTCCCAAAACTTATTTCCTCAATAACTCCTCTACCATTAGCGATATCTGAACAAACGAAACACACGTTTGAAGCTGTCTCTGAGGCGCATCAACCGACATCAAGAACGTCCACCTAGGTCAAATACTTTTACCGTAAAATGAACAATTCTCCCAAAACTTATTTCCTCAATAACTCCTCTACCATTAGTGATATCTGAACAAACGAAACACACGTTTGAAGCTGTCTCTGAGGCTCATCAACCGACACCAACAACGTCCACCTAAGTCAAATACTTTTACCGTAAAATGAACAATTCTCCCAAAACTTATTTCCTCAATAACTCCTCTACCATTAGTGATATCTGAACAAACGAAACACACATTTGAAGCTGTCTCTGAGGCGCATCAACCGACACCAAGAACGTCCACCTAGGTCAAATACTTTTACCGTAAAATGAACAATTCTCCCAAAACTTATTTCCTCAATAACTCCTCTACCATTAGCGATATCTGAACAAACGAAACACACGTTTGAAGCTGTCTCTGAGGCGCATCAACCGACACCAAGAACGTCCACCTAAGTCAAATACTTTTACCGTAAAATGAACAATTCTCCCAAAACTTATTTCCTCAATAACTCCTCTACCATTAGCGATATCTGAACAAACGAAACACACATTTGAAGCTGTCTCTGAGGCTCATCAACCGACACCAAGAACGTCCACGTAGGTCAAATACTTTTACCGTAAAATGAACAATTCTCCCAAAACTTATTTCCTCAATAACTCCTCTACCATTAGCGATATCTGAACAAACGAAACACACATTTGAAGCTGTCTCTGAGGCGCATCAACCGACACCAAGAACGTCCACCTAGGTCAAATACTTTTACCGTAAAATGAACAATTCTCCCAAAACTTATTTCCTCAATAACTCCTCTACCATTAGCGATATCTGAACAAACGAAACACACGTTTGAAGCTGTCTCTGAGGCTCATCAACCGACACCAACAACGTCCACCTAGGTCAAATACTTTTACCGTAAAATGAACAATTCTCCCAAAACTTATTTCCTCAATAACTCCTCTACCATTAGCGATATCTGAACAAACGAAACACACGTTTGAAGCTGTCTCTGAGACGCATCAACCGACACCAAGAACGTCCACCTAAGTCAAATACTTTTACCGTAAAATGAACAATTCTCCCAAAACTTATTTCCTCAATAACTCCTCTACCATTAGCGATATCTGAACAAACGAAACACACGTTTGAAGCTGTCTCTGAGGCGCATTAACCGACACCAACAACGTCCACCTAAGTCAAATACTTTTACCGTAAAATGAACAATTCTCCCAAAACTTATTTCCTCAATAACTCCTCTACCATTAGCGATATCTGAACAAACGAAACACACGTTTGAAGCTGTCTCTGAGGCTCATCAACCGACACCAACAACGTCCACCTAAGTCAAATACTTTTACCGTAAAATGAACAATTCTCCCAAAACTTATTTCCTCAATAACTCCTCTACCATTAGCGATATCTGAACAAACGAAACACACGTTTGAAGCTGTCTCTGAGGCGCATTAACCGACACCAAGAACGTCCACCTAGGTCAAATACTTTTACCGTAAAATGAACAATTCTCCCAAAACTTATTTCCTCAATAACTCCTCTACCATTAGCGATATCTGAACAAACGAAACACACGTTTGAAGCTGTCTCTGGGGCGCATCAACCGACACCAAGAACGTCCACCTAGGTCAAATACTTTTACCGTAAAATGAACAATTCTCCCAACATTTATTTCCTCAATAACTCCTCTACCATTAGCGATATCTGAACAAACGAAACACACATTTGAAGCTGTCTCTGAGGCGCATCAACCGACACCAAGAACGTCCACGTAGGTCAAATACTTTTACCGTAAAATGAACAATTCTCCCAAAACTTATTTCCTCAATAACTCCTCTACCATTAGCGATATCTGAACAAACGAAACACACATTTGAAGCTGTCTCTGAGGCTCATCAACCGACACCAAGAACGTCCACGTAGGTCAAATACTTTTACCGTAAAATGAACAATTCTCCCAAAACTTATTTCCTCAATAACTCCTCTACCATTACCGATATCTGAACAAACGAAACACACGTTTGAAGCTGTCTCTGAGGCGCATCAACCGACACCAAGAACGTCCACCTAAGTCAAATACTTTTACCGTAAAATGAACAATTCTCCCAAAACTTATTTCCTCAATAACTCCTCTACCATTAGCGATATCTGAACAAACGAAACACACATTTGAAGCTGTCTCTGAGGCGCATCAACCAACATCAAGAACGTCCACGTAAGTCAAATACTTTTACCGTAAAATGAACAATTCTCCCAAAACTTATTTCCTCAATAACTCCTCTACCATTAGTGATATCTGAACAAACGAAACACACGTTTGAAGCTGTCTCTGAGGCTCATCAACCGACACCAAGAACGTCCACCTAGGTCAAATACTTTTACCGTAAAATGAACAATTCTCCCAAAACTTATTTCCTCAATAACTCCTCTACCATTAGCGATATCTGAACAAACGAAACACACATTTGAAGCTGTCTCTGAGGCTCATCAACCGACACCAAGAACGTCCACCTAGGTCAAATACTTTTACCGTAAAATGAACAATTCTCCCAAAACTTATTTCCTCAATAACTCCTCTACCATTAGCGATATCTGAACAAACGAAACACACGTTTGAAGCTGTCTCTGGGGCGCATCAACCGACACCAAGAACGTCCACCTAGGTCAAATACTTTTACCGTAAAATGAACAATTCTCCCAAAACTTATTTCCTCAATAACTCCTCTACCATTAGCGATATCTGAACAAACGAAACACACATTTGAAGCTGTCTCTGAGACGCATCAACCGACATCAAGAGCGTCCACGTAGGTCAAATACTTTTACCGTAAAATGAACAATTCTCCCAAAACTTATTTCCTCAATAACTCCTCTACCATTAGCGATATCTGAACAAACGAAACACACATTTGAAGCTGTCTCTGAGACGCATCAACCGACATCAAGAGCGTCCACGTAGGTCAAATACTTTTACCGTAAAATGAACAATTCTCCCAAAACTTATTTCCTCAATAACTCCTCTACCATTAGCGATATCTGAACAAACGAAACACACGTTTGAAGCTGTCTCTGAGGCGCAACAACCGACACCAAGAACGTCCACCTAGGTCAAATGCTTTTACCGTAAAATGAACAATTCTCCCAAAACTTATTTCCTCAATAACTCCTCTACCATTAGCGATATCTGAACAAACGAAACACACGTTTGAAGCTGTCTCTGAGGCGCAACAACCGACACCAAGAACGTCCACCTAGGTCAAATACTTTTACCGTAAAATGAACAATTCTCCCAAAACTTATTTCCTCAATAACTCCTCTACCATTAGCGATATCTGAACAAACGAAACACACATTTGAAGCTGTCTCTGAGGCGCATCAACCGACACCAAGAACGTCCACCTAAGTCAAATACTTTTACCGTAAAATGAACAATTCTCCCAAAACTTATTTCCTCAATAACTCCTCTACCATTAGTGATATCTGAACAAACGAAACACACATTTGAAGCTGTCTCTGAGGCGCATCAACCGACATCAAGAGCGTCCACGTAGGTCAAATGCTTATACCGTAAAATCAACAAATCAACTGCTCTTCGTAGACAAAACTAGCCTTCCTAGATAAAACTGGCCTTCCTAGATAAAACTGGCCTTCCTAGACAAAACTACGCAACGGCTCTACCTAGAAAAGGGCCCTTCATAGACAAGGTCCCTTCCTAGAATAGGGCCCATCCTAGAGAAGGGCCCTTCCTAGAAAAGGGCCCATCCTAGAGAAGGGCCCATCCTAGACAACGGCCCTTCCTAGACTAAGGGCCCACCTAGACTAAGGAACCCCCTAGACAAGTTCCGCACCTAGACTACTGGGTCCTACCCTTGTCTATGTCACACCTATAAGAGAAACCTACTTTTTGAACGGGGCCTCGCCGATGGTCTAGGAGTGTCGGCCGTGGTCCAAAACGTGCAATTCCAGAGTTTGGTCGCTCTCCGTGGAGCCGTTCCCACTTTTCGGTATCGTGTCTTCACGGGCGGTTCAAGACGGGTTGGTTATATAGTGCGCTACCTGGACTTGTAGCCTTACGTTTTACAAGTTTTTCCAAAATGCGAACGGCTGCACCGAACTTTCTGAATTTCACAATTGGTACGTTCCTTAACACGGGGAACACGCCTGGACCGGTCCCGAGTCGCTGCGGTCCTTGGTTCGAGTTTTAGAAATTTTTTGCCATCTTTGATCGCTTCTTGCGAAGAAACGAGAGGAGGTTTAAGGAATCTGACTGTTGGGTCGTGTAGCCCTCGGGGAGGACTACCGGAATCGGTGGTTCGAGTTCCACCTTCGGCACCGAGTCGAGAGTAAAAGTGTTTTATGTTTATAGCGTGCGCTGCCGCAGGCGCGGGGGGATGTCCCGGGGTATGTGGGTGGTGACCCTGGGGCCGAAGCTTCACCTAAAATTTGGTGGCTCTAGCGCAATTAGGGCGGCGACGAGAGCGTCCCGCAGTTTTGCCCGACTTTGGAAGCTTAGATCCGGGCAGGGCGTACCGGTTTAAGGAATCTGAGCACATGTGTGGAAAGCGGTCGAGGAGGACTACAATAGTTAGTGGTCCGAATTGGCGGCTTTTGCGCCGTTCAAATTTTAGAAAATTTTGGCCATCTTACGAGAGGTTTGGGCGGGCCCCCGTCGGCGCGATTTTGGTTCCGAAGGTGTCTCTGGATAGCCCTCGAGAAGTACTACCCAGCTGTGGTGTCCCGGTTCGAATCCCGCGCACCGTTGGGGAGTAAATTGGTTTTTTGTCAATAGAGGGCGCTGGTGGTGCGCGGGGTCGGATTTTGCACCGGCATACGCTTGCACCTCGCCCTCCGATGCAGCACCCCGAATTTCGGGCCTGCATCTCAATTAGGGGCGCCGTTACCGATTTTTAACACTTTTTTGACTCCTGCGGGCCAACGGCTGGAGATGGAGCCAAAGTGCACATAAGCATTCTTGCTCGTCTCGCCGAGACGCGTCTTTTGAGCCCTCGCGGGGCGCTCTAGCTCAATTTTGAGAAATCGGCGGTGGCGCAACCGTAAGCGGCGCTCGGAGCAAATTTAGAACGCGTGGTCGTAGAGAGTCGGGGTTTTTTGCATCAGGAGGGGCAGGACGAGCCCTCTCCAACGCACCCCTCGCCGTGCCGCTATCTTAATAAATAAGGTTCATTCTTACGTATCTCCGTCCCTATGGGAGATGGGCCAACGGGACCCGGACCGTCGGGTGGGGCACCCCCGGTAAGCCCTAATCGAGTACCCACTCGGGGGGTCTGCGGCCCATAGGTTCCGAGATATCGGCACTTTTGTAACGTAGGGTGGGGGAGACCGGCAGCGGCCTTTTTGAAAGTGGAGATACAGCAAAATGTCCTCACGCAACGCGGTCGGGCGGGACATTTGGAACAAGGTTGCTGTCCGTCGTGCTCCTGGAGGGAGTGGGTGGGTCCCAGGACGGCCCGGTGTGCTCCGTCCGTCCGTCCGGACCGCCCCAGCTGCTCGGCCGGACTGCGTGCCTGGCTGCCGTGGAACCTCACTCGTCAAGTGCCGGTGGGAGGAAGGGAGGGAGGGAGGGGGGAAAGACAGCCAAAGAGCTTGGCACGGAAGACTCACAACTCCGCTCCAAAGCTCATGACGACGACCAAAAAGACCAACCTACCATGTCTGTACAAGCCCAAGAACGCCCAAGGACGCCAAGGATGATGAGTCTGCCGGGGATCACTGCCGCGGGATCGCTGCTCGCGAACTGAGGAAGCCAACAGTCGCCTATAGACGAGAACGCAGTCTTCAGTTCCTGTACGCGTGCTTCTTCTCACGCCCTCGCAGCCCTCCTGGCCGTCTCCCGTCGCTCACACATGCTCGGCCTGATTGCGCCGTCTCTTCTCACTCTCGCCGTCCGTACGGAGAAGCGCCGCTGCTCACCTTGTCTTAATTAAATGCACAGACAGCGCGACGCACGTGTGTTTTGTAGCTGGCCGCCATCTGTCGGAGCTGGGAGAACCAGTAGCAGTAGCAGTCCTGGTGCTCCACGCAGCCAGCCAGCCAGCCAGCCAGCTAGCTAGCCAGCACGCTGAAGGCCGCCTGTCAGCTAGTCGCTCGGCCAGACAGCGCGACGCACGTGTGTCTTGTAGCTGCCGCCATCTGTCGGAGCTGGGAGAACCAGTAGTAGTAGTAGCAGTCCTGGTGCTCCACGCAGCCAGCCAGCCAGCCAGCCAGCCAGCCAGCCAGCCAGCACGCTAGCTGAATTGTGAGTAGAGAAAGTATAGTGAATGTAACACTGGCCTCTTTTACTGATGTTAACACAGTCTACAGTCTTTCATGATATTACAACTCACAACTGTTTACTTCTCATAACCTTGACTCACTCCTTTCACTGTCTTTCTTCACTTCCTCTGTCTCTGTCTCGTACACTAATTACACAAATACACAGTTCTCTTTTACTGATGTTAACACAGTGTACAGGGAAGACTTTTAATTTGATATAGCGACAACTTGCCGACTGATTTCTTAAAGTCATGTGATACGAGCCGAACTACTCTCTGCACATCACGGAAATAAATACGCTGTTGGTGGAGTGTGGTTCACCCAGCTGGGTGCTCTATCTCGACTCTGCGTTAGGATGGGGCGCACTCAGGTAGAACAGTCGGTGGCATGGCATGCTTGATGATGATGGGACAGGTAGAGGCACCCAATGACATACCCGTTTTGGACATTTCTTTAATCATATTGATATACTTACCTTTTTAAACTAATATTGCATTGAATTGCAATTGAGTTTCTTATACTTAAATGGAACAAATAACATTTCAAGAAGAATGCTGAATTCCATTACTTTCACAGGATGTCCAGAGAATTTTCACTACCAAAACCTTGAATATACGAACCATAAAGGGGTCGAACCTGAAAGCTTGTGAAGGAAAATCATTAAAATAGTTTAAGGTATGCATAATACTATATTTTTAATTGCTGTCGCTAATGACATCCCTTGTTATAGTTAAGACAGAAGACTTAAGTTATTTGAAGCTGACATAAGTAGACATTGTTGTGATGCGAGGTCAGTACTTCTCCATGATGCTGTAGACATGTTGGTAAACCTGCTCTGGCGCGTTGTTGCCAAACGCAAAGTCGAGGTGCGTGAAACTCTTGTCTTTGGTCAATTCCAGCAGCGCTCCGTTGGGTAGCTTAGAGGCTAGCGTCTTGGAGTCCTGTCAACAAACAATATTAATGTCTTGATAATTCCACGAAGCGAATAGTCTTGTTCATTCTGAATGAGTTTTATATAGCAAGAGGTAGACAAAAGCTTATTAGATAGAAACAATTGGAGATCCCCTTAAAATATACAAATAAGACTTTCGTAGTTATTGGTTCAATATTAAGGAGTTTGGTTTGTGTGATTACTGCGATGGACAATTAACAGATTGTGATCGCATATTCTATTCTTTGTTGCATGGAAGAAAACTTGGACGCAATACGTCCCTAAGGTCAGACGTCCATCTGCCATGCAATCTTACTCATTTACAACTGAAAATGTTAATCTGTACCATGCACTCTTTGAAATATCAATGTTTAAATCTAAATGTACAACATTAATGTATTGTAATGTTTGTAAGTGTTCTTCGTAAAATTATATTCAATTGTTCTTTATTATTGTAGTGTTCTCGTTGGCTGTACGGGTAATTGCCAGTTGCCAAAAAAAAGTTAAAAAAAGGAAAATGTTACTCAAGAGTGCATTAAGTCATGTGAGTGAAACAAAACTAAGTTTTTCCTTTACAATAGGTGATATTCTGCTTGAAGTATCAATTGTGATAGTTGTGGGAATATCTGAATTGTTTCTATACGTCCATATCTCAATTTTACGTGCATCAGTGGTATACCCTCTGTTTAAAGGTGGTTGATTTGGGTAGGCCGCCCATGAAATCTCCCTCGCTGACAAACAAAGCAACACGTGCATCAGTGGTATACCCTCTGTTTAAAGGTGGTTGTTTTGGGTTACCTCTAGGCCGCCCATGAAATCTCCCTCGCTGACAAACAAAGCAACACGTGCATCAGTGGTATGCCCTCTGTTTAAAGTTGGTTGTTTTGGGTTACCTCTGGGCCGCCCATGAAATCTCCCTCGCTGACAAACAAAGCAACACGTGCATCAGTGGTATGCCCTCTGTTTAAAGTTGGTTGTTTTGGGTTACCTCTGGGCCGCCCATGAAATCTCCCTCGCTGACAAACAAAGCAACACGTGCATCAGTGGTATACCCTCTGTTTAAAGGTGGTTGTTTTGGGTTACCTCTAGGCCACCCATGAAATCTCCCTCGCTGACAAACAAAGCAACACGTGCATCAGTGGTATACCCTCTGTTTAAAGGTGGTTGTTTTGGGTTACCTCTGGGCCGCCCATGAAATCTCCCTCGCTGACAAACAAAGCAACACGTGCATCAGTGGTATACCCTCTGTTTAAAGGTGGTTGTTTTGGGTTACCTCTAGTTATTTCCTCAATAACTCCTCTACCATTAGCGATATCTGAACAAACGAAACACACGTTTGAAGCTCTCTCTGAGGCGCATCAACCGACACCAAGAACGTCCACGTAAGTCAAATACTTTTACCGTAAAATGAACAATTCTCCCAAAACTTATTTCCTCAATAACTCCTCTACCATTAGCGATATCTGAACAAACGAAACACACGTTTGAAGCTGTCTCTGAGGCGCAACAACCGACACCAAGAACGTCCACCTAGGTCAAATACTTTTACCGTAAAATGAACAATTCTCCCAAAACTTATTTCCTCAATAACTCCTCTACCATTAGCGATATCTGAACAAACGAAACACACGTTTGAAGCTGTCTCTGAGGCGCATCAACCGACACCAAGAACGTCCACCTAAGTCAAATACTTTTACCGTAAAATGAACAATTCTCCCAAAACTTATTTCCTCAATAACTCCTCTACCATTAGTGATATCTGAACAAACGAAACACACATTTGAAGCTGTCTCTGAGGCGCATCAACCGACATCAAGAGCGTCCACGTAGGTCAAATGCTTATACCGTAAAATCAACAAATCAACTGCTCTTCGTAGACAAAACTAGCCTTCCTAGATAAAACTGGCCTTCCTAGATAAAACTGGCCTTCCTAGACAAAACTACGCAACGGCTCTACCTAGAAAAGGGCCCTTCATAGACAAGGTCCCTTCCTAGAATAGGGCCCATCCTAGAGAAGGGCCCTTCCTAGAAAAGGGCCCATCCTAGAGAAGGGCCCATCCTAGACAACGGCCCTTCCTAGACTAAGGGCCCACCTAGACTAAGGAACCCCCTAGACAAGTTCCGCACCTAGACTACTGGGTCCTACCCTTGTCTATGTCACACCTATAAGAGAAACCTACTTTTTGAACGGGGCCTCGCCGATGGTCTAGGAGTGTCGGCCGTGGTCCAAAACGTGCAATTCCAGAGTTTGGTCGCTCTCCGTGGAGCCGTTCCCACTTTTCGGTATCGTGTCTTCACGGGCGGTTCAAGACGGGTTGGTTATATAGTGCGCTACCTGGACTTGTAGCCTTACGTTTTACAAGTTTTTCCAAAATGCGAACGGCTGCACCGAACTTTCTGAATTTCACAATTGGTACGTTCCTTAACACGGGGAACACGCCTGGACCGGTCCCGAGTCGCTGCGGTCCTTGGTTCGAGTTTTAGAAATTTTTTGCCATCTTTGATCGCTTCTTGCGAAGAAACGAGAGGAGGTTTAAGGAATCTGACTGTTGGGTCGTGTAGCCCTCGGGGAGGACTACCGGAATCGGTGGTTCGAGTTCCACCTTCGGCACCGAGTCGAGAGTAAAAGTGTTTTATGTTTATAGCGTGCGCTGCCGCAGGCGCGGGGGGATGTCCCGGGGTATGTGGGTGGTGACCCTGGGGCCGAAGCTTCACCTAAAATTTGGTGGCTCTAGCGCAATTAGGGCGGCGACGAGAGCGTCCCGCAGTTTTGCCCGACTTTGGAAGCTTAGATCCGGGCAGGGCGTACCGGTTTAAGGAATCTGAGCACATGTGTGGAAAGCGGTCGAGGAGGACTACAATAGTTAGTGGTCCGAATTGGCGGCTTTTGCGCCGTTCAAATTTTAGAAAATTTTGGCCATCTTACGAGAGGTTTGGGCGGGCCCCCGTCGGCGCGATTTTGGTTCCGAAGGTGTCTCTGGATAGCCCTCGAGAAGTACTACCCAGCTGTGGTGTCCCGGTTCGAATCCCGCGCACCGTTGGGGAGTAAATTGGTTTTTTGTCAATAGAGGGCGCTGGTGGTGCGCGGGGTCGGATTTTGCACCGGCATACGCTTGCACCTCGCCCTCCGATGCAGCACCCCGAATTTCGGGCCTGCATCTCAATTAGGGGCGCCGTTACCGATTTTTAACACTTTTTTGACTCCTGCGGGCCAACGGCTGGAGATGGAGCCAAAGTGCACATAAGCATTCTTGCTCGTCTCGCCGAGACGCGTCTTTTGAGCCCTCGCGGGGCGCTCTAGCTCAATTTTGAGAAATCGGCGGTGGCGCAACCGTAAGCGGCGCTCGGAGCAAATTTAGAACGCGTGGTCGTAGAGAGTCGGGGTTTTTTGCATCAGGAGGGGCAGGACGAGCCCTCTCCAACGCACCCCTCGCCGTGCCGCTATCTTAATAAATAAGGTTCATTCTTACGTATCTCCGTCCCTATGGGAGATGGGCCAACGGGACCCGGACCGTCGGGTGGGGCACCCCCGGTAAGCCCTAATCGAGTACCCACTCGGGGGGTCTGCGGCCCATAGGTTCCGAGATATCGGCACTTTTGTAACGTAGGGTGGGGGAGACCGGCAGCGGCCTTTTTGAAAGTGGAGATACAGCAAAATGTCCTCACGCAACGCGGTCGGGCGGGACATTTGGAACAAGGTTGCTGTCCGTCGTGCTCCTGGAGGGAGTGGGTGGGTCCCAGGACGGCCCGGTGTGCTCCGTCCGTCCGTCCGGACCGCCCCAGCTGCTCGGCCGGACTGCGTGCCTGGCTGCCGTGGAACCTCACTCGTCAAGTGCCGGTGGGAGGAAGGGAGGGAGGGAGGGGGGAAAGACAGCCAAAGAGCTTGGCACGGAAGACTCACAACTCCGCTCCAAAGCTCATGACGACGACCAAAAAGACCAACCTACCATGTCTGTACAAGCCCAAGAACGCCCAAGGACGCCAAGGATGATGAGTCTGCCGGGGATCACTGCCGCGGGATCGCTGCTCGCGAACTGAGGAAGCCAACAGTCGCCTATAGACGAGAACGCAGTCTTCAGTTCCTGTACGCGTGCTTCTTCTCACGCCCTCGCAGCCCTCCTGGCCGTCTCCCGTCGCTCACACATGCTCGGCCTGATTGCGCCGTCTCTTCTCACTCTCGCCGTCCGTACGGAGAAGCGCCGCTGCTCACCTTGTCTTAATTAAATGCACAGACAGCGCGACGCACGTGTGTTTTGTAGCTGGCCGCCATCTGTCGGAGCTGGGAGAACCAGTAGCAGTAGCAGTCCTGGTGCTCCACGCAGCCAGCCAGCCAGCCAGCCAGCTAGCTAGCCAGCACGCTGAAGGCCGCCTGTCAGCTAGTCGCTCGGCCAGACAGCGCGACGCACGTGTGTCTTGTAGCTGCCGCCATCTGTCGGAGCTGGGAGAACCAGTAGTAGTAGTAGCAGTCCTGGTGCTCCACGCAGCCAGCCAGCCAGCCAGCCAGCCAGCCAGCCAGCCAGCACGCTAGCTGAATTGTGAGTAGAGAAAGTATAGTGAATGTAACACTGGCCTCTTTTACTGATGTTAACACAGTCTACAGTCTTTCATGATATTACAACTCACAACTGTTTACTTCTCATAACCTTGACTCACTCCTTTCACTGTCTTTCTTCACTTCCTCTGTCTCTGTCTCGTACACTAATTACACAAATACACAGTTCTCTTTTACTGATGTTAACACAGTGTACAGGGAAGACTTTTAATTTGATATAGCGACAACTTGCCGACTGATTTCTTAAAGTCATGTGATACGAGCCGAACTACTCTCTGCACATCACGGAAATAAATACGCTGTTGGTGGAGTGTGGTTCACCCAGCTGGGTGCTCTATCTCGACTCTGCGTTAGGATGGGGCGCACTCAGGTAGAACAGTCGGTGGCATGGCATGCTTGATGATGATGGGACAGGTAGAGGCACCCAATGACATACCCGTTTTGGACATTTCTTTAATCATATTGATATACTTACCTTTTTAAACTAATATTGCATTGAATTGCAATTGAGTTTCTTATACTTAAATGGAACAAATAACATTTCAAGAAGAATGCTGAATTCCATTACTTTCACAGGATGTCCAGAGAATTTTCACTACCAAAACCTTGAATATACGAACCATAAAGGGGTCGAACCTGAAAGCTTGTGAAGGAAAATCATTAAAATAGTTTAAGGTATGCATAATACTATATTTTTAATTGCTGTCGCTAATGACATCCCTTGTTATAGTTAAGACAGAAGACTTAAGTTATTTGAAGCTGACATAAGTAGACATTGTTGTGATGCGAGGTCAGTACTTCTCCATGATGCTGTAGACATGTTGGTAAACCTGCTCTGGCGCGTTGTTGCCAAACGCAAAGTCGAGGTGCGTGAAACTCTTGTCTTTGGTCAATTCCAGCAGCGCTCCGTTGGGTAGCTTAGAGGCTAGCGTCTTGGAGTCCTGTCAACAAACAATATTAATGTCTTGATAATTCCACGAAGCGAATAGTCTTGTTCATTCTGAATGAGTTTTATATAGCAAGAGGTAGACAAAAGCTTATTAGATAGAAACAATTGGAGATCCCCTTAAAATATACAAATAAGACTTTCGTAGTTATTGGTTCAATATTAAGGAGTTTGGTTTGTGTGATTACTGCGATGGACAATTAACAGATTGTGATCGCATATTCTATTCTTTGTTGCATGGAAGAAAACTTGGACGCAATACGTCCCTAAGGTCAGACGTCCATCTGCCATGCAATCTTACTCATTTACAACTGAAAATGTTAATCTGTACCATGCACTCTTTGAAATATCAATGTTTAAATCTAAATGTACAACATTAATGTATTGTAATGTTTGTAAGTGTTCTTCGTAAAATTATATTCAATTGTTCTTTATTATTGTAGTGTTCTCGTTGGCTGTACGGGTAATTGCCAGTTGCCAAAAAAAAGTTAAAAAAAGGAAAATGTTACTCAAGAGTGCATTAAGTCATGTGAGTGAAACAAAACTAAGTTTTTCCTTTACAATAGGTGATATTCTGCTTGAAGTATCAATTGTGATAGTTGTGGGAATATCTGAATTGTTTCTATACGTCCATATCTCAATTTTACGTGCATCAGTGGTATACCCTCTGTTTAAAGGTGGTTGATTTGGGTAGGCCGCCCATGAAATCTCCCTCGCTGACAAACAAAGCAACACGTGCATCAGTGGTATACCCTCTGTTTAAAGGTGGTTGTTTTGGGTTACCTCTAGGCCGCCCATGAAATCTCCCTCGCTGACAAACAAAGCAACACGTGCATCAGTGGTATGCCCTCTGTTTAAAGTTGGTTGTTTTGGGTTACCTCTGGGCCGCCCATGAAATCTCCCTCGCTGACAAACAAAGCAACACGTGCATCAGTGGTATGCCCTCTGTTTAAAGTTGGTTGTTTTGGGTTACCTCTGGGCCGCCCATGAAATCTCCCTCGCTGACAAACAAAGCAACACGTGCATCAGTGGTATACCCTCTGTTTAAAGGTGGTTGTTTTGGGTTACCTCTAGGCCACCCATGAAATCTCCCTCGCTGACAAACAAAGCAACACGTGCATCAGTGGTATACCCTCTGTTTAAAGGTGGTTGTTTTGGGTTACCTCTGGGCCGCCCATGAAATCTCCCTCGCTGACAAACAAAGCAACACGTGCATCAGTGGTATACCCTCTGTTTAAAGGTGGTTGTTTTGGGTTACCTCTAGTTATTTCCTCAATAACTCCTCTACCATTAGCGATATCTGAACAAACGAAACACACGTTTGAAGCTCTCTCTGAGGCGCATCAACCGACACCAAGAACGTCCACGTAAGTCAAATACTTTTACCGTAAAATGAACAATTCTCCCAAAACTTATTTCCTCAATAACTCCTCTACCATTAGCGATATCTGAACAAACGAAACACACGTTTGAAGCTGTCTCTGAGGCGCAACAACCGACACCAAGAACGTCCACCTAGGTCAAATACTTTTACCGTAAAATGAACAATTCTCCCAAAACTTATTTCCTCAATAACTCCTCTACCATTAGCGATATCTGAACAAACGAAACACACGTTTGAAGCTGTCTCTGAGGCGCATCAACCGACACCAAGAACGTCCACCTAAGTCAAATACTTTTACCGTAAAATGAACAATTCTCCCAAAACTTATTTCCTCAATAACTCCTCTACCATTAGTGATATCTGAACAAACGAAACACACATTTGAAGCTGTCTCTGAGGCGCATCAACCGACATCAAGAGCGTCCACGTAGGTCAAATGCTTATACCGTAAAATCAACAAATCAACTGCTCTTCGTAGACAAAACTAGCCTTCCTAGATAAAACTGGCCTTCCTAGATAAAACTGGCCTTCCTAGACAAAACTACGCAACGGCTCTACCTAGAAAAGGGCCCTTCATAGACAAGGTCCCTTCCTAGAATAGGGCCCATCCTAGAGAAGGGCCCTTCCTAGAAAAGGGCCCATCCTAGAGAAGGGCCCATCCTAGACAACGGCCCTTCCTAGACTAAGGGCCCACCTAGACTAAGGAACCCCCTAGACAAGTTCCGCACCTAGACTACTGGGTCCTACCCTTGTCTATGTCACACCTATAAGAGAAACCTACTTTTTGAACGGGGCCTCGCCGATGGTCTAGGAGTGTCGGCCGTGGTCCAAAACGTGCAATTCCAGAGTTTGGTCGCTCTCCGTGGAGCCGTTCCCACTTTTCGGTATCGTGTCTTCACGGGCGGTTCAAGACGGGTTGGTTATATAGTGCGCTACCTGGACTTGTAGCCTTACGTTTTACAAGTTTTTCCAAAATGCGAACGGCTGCACCGAACTTTCTGAATTTCACAATTGGTACGTTCCTTAACACGGGGAACACGCCTGGACCGGTCCCGAGTCGCTGCGGTCCTTGGTTCGAGTTTTAGAAATTTTTTGCCATCTTTGATCGCTTCTTGCGAAGAAACGAGAGGAGGTTTAAGGAATCTGACTGTTGGGTCGTGTAGCCCTCGGGGAGGACTACCGGAATCGGTGGTTCGAGTTCCACCTTCGGCACCGAGTCGAGAGTAAAAGTGTTTTATGTTTATAGCGTGCGCTGCCGCAGGCGCGGGGGGATGTCCCGGGGTATGTGGGTGGTGACCCTGGGGCCGAAGCTTCACCTAAAATTTGGTGGCTCTAGCGCAATTAGGGCGGCGACGAGAGCGTCCCGCAGTTTTGCCCGACTTTGGAAGCTTAGATCCGGGCAGGGCGTACCGGTTTAAGGAATCTGAGCACATGTGTGGAAAGCGGTCGAGGAGGACTACAATAGTTAGTGGTCCGAATTGGCGGCTTTTGCGCCGTTCAAATTTTAGAAAATTTTGGCCATCTTACGAGAGGTTTGGGCGGGCCCCCGTCGGCGCGATTTTGGTTCCGAAGGTGTCTCTGGATAGCCCTCGAGAAGTACTACCCAGCTGTGGTGTCCCGGTTCGAATCCCGCGCACCGTTGGGGAGTAAATTGGTTT
The DNA here is from genome assembly GCA_030765045.1 of Tenodera sinensis. NCBI lineage: Eukaryota > Metazoa > Arthropoda > Insecta > Mantodea > Mantidae > Tenodera > Tenodera sinensis. The sequence continues at coordinate 228,940,890 of CM060961.1, forward strand.
TTTGTCAATAGAGGGCGCTGGTGGTGCGCGGGGTCGGATTTTGCACCGGCATACGCTTGCACCTCGCCCTCCGATGCAGCACCCCGAATTTCGGGCCTGCATCTCAATTAGGGGCGCCGTTACCGATTTTTAACACTTTTTTGACTCCTGCGGGCCAACGGCTGGAGATGGAGCCAAAGTGCACATAAGCATTCTTGCTCGTCTCGCCGAGACGCGTCTTTTGAGCCCTCGCGGGGCGCTCTAGCTCAATTTTGAGAAATCGGCGGTGGCGCAACCGTAAGCGGCGCTCGGAGCAAATTTAGAACGCGTGGTCGTAGAGAGTCGGGGTTTTTTGCATCAGGAGGGGCAGGACGAGCCCTCTCCAACGCACCCCTCGCCGTGCCGCTATCTTAATAAATAAGGTTCATTCTTACGTATCTCCGTCCCTATGGGAGATGGGCCAACGGGACCCGGACCGTCGGGTGGGGCACCCCCGGTAAGCCCTAATCGAGTACCCACTCGGGGGGTCTGCGGCCCATAGGTTCCGAGATATCGGCACTTTTGTAACGTAGGGTGGGGGAGACCGGCAGCGGCCTTTTTGAAAGTGGAGATACAGCAAAATGTCCTCACGCAACGCGGTCGGGCGGGACATTTGGAACAAGGTTGCTGTCCGTCGTGCTCCTGGAGGGAGTGGGTGGGTCCCAGGACGGCCCGGTGTGCTCCGTCCGTCCGTCCGGACCGCCCCAGCTGCTCGGCCGGACTGCGTGCCTGGCTGCCGTGGAACCTCACTCGTCAAGTGCCGGTGGGAGGAAGGGAGGGAGGGAGGGGGGAAAGACAGCCAAAGAGCTTGGCACGGAAGACTCACAACTCCGCTCCAAAGCTCATGACGACGACCAAAAAGACCAACCTACCATGTCTGTACAAGCCCAAGAACGCCCAAGGACGCCAAGGATGATGAGTCTGCCGGGGATCACTGCCGCGGGATCGCTGCTCGCGAACTGAGGAAGCCAACAGTCGCCTATAGACGAGAACGCAGTCTTCAGTTCCTGTACGCGTGCTTCTTCTCACGCCCTCGCAGCCCTCCTGGCCGTCTCCCGTCGCTCACACATGCTCGGCCTGATTGCGCCGTCTCTTCTCACTCTCGCCGTCCGTACGGAGAAGCGCCGCTGCTCACCTTGTCTTAATTAAATGCACAGACAGCGCGACGCACGTGTGTTTTGTAGCTGGCCGCCATCTGTCGGAGCTGGGAGAACCAGTAGCAGTAGCAGTCCTGGTGCTCCACGCAGCCAGCCAGCCAGCCAGCCAGCTAGCTAGCCAGCACGCTGAAGGCCGCCTGTCAGCTAGTCGCTCGGCCAGACAGCGCGACGCACGTGTGTCTTGTAGCTGCCGCCATCTGTCGGAGCTGGGAGAACCAGTAGTAGTAGTAGCAGTCCTGGTGCTCCACGCAGCCAGCCAGCCAGCCAGCCAGCCAGCCAGCCAGCCAGCACGCTAGCTGAATTGTGAGTAGAGAAAGTATAGTGAATGTAACACTGGCCTCTTTTACTGATGTTAACACAGTCTACAGTCTTTCATGATATTACAACTCACAACTGTTTACTTCTCATAACCTTGACTCACTCCTTTCACTGTCTTTCTTCACTTCCTCTGTCTCTGTCTCGTACACTAATTACACAAATACACAGTTCTCTTTTACTGATGTTAACACAGTGTACAGGGAAGACTTTTAATTTGATATAGCGACAACTTGCCGACTGATTTCTTAAAGTCATGTGATACGAGCCGAACTACTCTCTGCACATCACGGAAATAAATACGCTGTTGGTGGAGTGTGGTTCACCCAGCTGGGTGCTCTATCTCGACTCTGCGTTAGGATGGGGCGCACTCAGGTAGAACAGTCGGTGGCATGGCATGCTTGATGATGATGGGACAGGTAGAGGCACCCAATGACATACCCGTTTTGGACATTTCTTTAATCATATTGATATACTTACCTTTTTAAACTAATATTGCATTGAATTGCAATTGAGTTTCTTATACTTAAATGGAACAAATAACATTTCAAGAAGAATGCTGAATTCCATTACTTTCACAGGATGTCCAGAGAATTTTCACTACCAAAACCTTGAATATACGAACCATAAAGGGGTCGAACCTGAAAGCTTGTGAAGGAAAATCATTAAAATAGTTTAAGGTATGCATAATACTATATTTTTAATTGCTGTCGCTAATGACATCCCTTGTTATAGTTAAGACAGAAGACTTAAGTTATTTGAAGCTGACATAAGTAGACATTGTTGTGATGCGAGGTCAGTACTTCTCCATGATGCTGTAGACATGTTGGTAAACCTGCTCTGGCGCGTTGTTGCCAAACGCAAAGTCGAGGTGCGTGAAACTCTTGTCTTTGGTCAATTCCAGCAGCGCTCCGTTGGGTAGCTTAGAGGCTAGCGTCTTGGAGTCCTGTCAACAAACAATATTAATGTCTTGATAATTCCACGAAGCGAATAGTCTTGTTCATTCTGAATGAGTTTTATATAGCAAGAGGTAGACAAAAGCTTATTAGATAGAAACAATTGGAGATCCCCTTAAAATATACAAATAAGACTTTCGTAGTTATTGGTTCAATATTAAGGAGTTTGGTTTGTGTGATTACTGCGATGGACAATTAACAGATTGTGATCGCATATTCTATTCTTTGTTGCATGGAAGAAAACTTGGACGCAATACGTCCCTAAGGTCAGACGTCCATCTGCCATGCAATCTTACTCATTTACAACTGAAAATGTTAATCTGTACCATGCACTCTTTGAAATATCAATGTTTAAATCTAAATGTACAACATTAATGTATTGTAATGTTTGTAAGTGTTCTTCGTAAAATTATATTCAATTGTTCTTTATTATTGTAGTGTTCTCGTTGGCTGTACGGGTAATTGCCAGTTGCCAAAAAAAAGTTAAAAAAAGGAAAATGTTACTCAAGAGTGCATTAAGTCATGTGAGTGAAACAAAACTAAGTTTTTCCTTTACAATAGGTGATATTCTGCTTGAAGTATCAATTGTGATAGTTGTGGGAATATCTGAATTGTTTCTATACGTCCATATCTCAATTTTACGTGCATCAGTGGTATACCCTCTGTTTAAAGGTGGTTGATTTGGGTAGGCCGCCCATGAAATCTCCCTCGCTGACAAACAAAGCAACACGTGCATCAGTGGTATACCCTCTGTTTAAAGGTGGTTGTTTTGGGTTACCTCTAGGCCGCCCATGAAATCTCCCTCGCTGACAAACAAAGCAACACGTGCATCAGTGGTATGCCCTCTGTTTAAAGTTGGTTGTTTTGGGTTACCTCTGGGCCGCCCATGAAATCTCCCTCGCTGACAAACAAAGCAACACGTGCATCAGTGGTATGCCCTCTGTTTAAAGTTGGTTGTTTTGGGTTACCTCTGGGCCGCCCATGAAATCTCCCTCGCTGACAAACAAAGCAACACGTGCATCAGTGGTATACCCTCTGTTTAAAGGTGGTTGTTTTGGGTTACCTCTAGGCCACCCATGAAATCTCCCTCGCTGACAAACAAAGCAACACGTGCATCAGTGGTATACCCTCTGTTTAAAGGTGGTTGTTTTGGGTTACCTCTGGGCCGCCCATGAAATCTCCCTCGCTGACAAACAAAGCAACACGTGCATCAGTGGTATACCCTCTGTTTAAAGGTGGTTGTTTTGGGTTACCTCTAGGCCGCCCATGAAATCTCCCTCGCTGACAAAGCAACACGTGCATCAGTGGTATGCCCTCTGTTTAAAGGTGGTTGTTTTGTGTTACCTCTAGGCCGCCCATGAAATCTCCCTCGCTGACAAACAAAGCAACAGGTGCAGTTATCTTGGACAGGTCATACTCCGGGGGAGTTGCTCTGCCATACTTGTTCATATTGCCGGAGGAACCGTAGTCAAACCTCTGGAACTTTCCTGCAACATTGCAAAATTAAAAGTAATAAATATCGTAACCATTGTGCACTTCCAAAATAAAAGTATTTATAATTTTTTACTATTTTTATAACCAATTCCAAAAGTAACAACCTGATCGTTGTGTTACAATATACGGGAACAGTTGCAAGTATTTATATAACAGGAGAATTTGGGACTGTACTATGTTCCCGAGGTTGTGAGTTCGAACCTGGGGAAGGTCGTTGAATTCCTTAGCATGGCTTCCTTTGGAAGGGAAATAAAGCTGGTGGGTCTGCGTCGCTTTAGGGCACGTGAAGGAACCTCAAGCCTGAGAAAGAGACCTCTTAGCAAAATTAAGTGGTCTTTCATGCTCAGTATAGAATAGGATGTTGAGAACCATAACAGTTAAAGAGCGCACCTGCATAAATAATGAAATCTAAGTTTCAGTTTGTAGTTGGCTTTACGTTCGCCGCACATTTCAATAGGAGTTGAAGGAACCTTCTGAGCCACTAAAACCGCGCTATACCTACTCAATTTTCTGAAAAGGAGGCTATGCACGTCATTTAGGTCGTCGTTAAGCTGTTTAGCTGTTTTCTGGTTCGCTCACGGAGAAATTGAGAGCTACAAATGCAGTTGACTGATATCACAGCAGTAAGTGCTCTCGGCATCATTTGACGCGTCAGAAATGGCCACATTGAGGAACAAGACGTAAGACATGTTAACTAACAGATTTATGTACTGTTTAGTTTCTAGCAATACCTCCTCCGTATTATTGGTACCTAAAGTGGACAACGTTACTTACCTTTAATTCATACCAAGAATTAAACAAGTTTACCATTGAAGCAATCTCACTGCTTGAACTTCAAGCGGTGGCGCATCTTTCTTTAAACGCGCGCGCGCGTGTGTGTGTATGTATGTTTACTAGAATTATCCGAGTAATCCATTTTATTAAATACTTCTTGCCAAGTGTTTGCTTACGCATGAGTGATTTTACTGCACTATAGCAGATCACGAATTTCAGTGTGCTTCTTTTGGTATTGTACTGGAGTGGAAGTCTGCTCACCCTTATTGAATAACGTCATTTCCAATTAGAAATTCAAGATTATGTATTATTAAATGATTTTATCATTTATTCGTTTGATATTGGATTCCACACGAAATACTTACGTGAGGTTTTTACTAATCTTAATGCTGATGATTTAGCAATTAAGAATTTGAAAATTAAATTTGTAACGTCTAGATTTCGATTTTGAGGTTTTCAGTATCGCCCGCGGGTTTATTAATAGATTCTGGGAGAGCTAGAGTTGATAGAGAGCTCTGCGCAGAAAGGTTTGTGCGTTGTGTTGGGGTGCATAGTATGCTTTTTTTTTTTCTTTCTTTCTTTGTAGGGATCAAGTACATTTTGGGAAGGGGGCTCTACATGTAAATTTCGTGAACAACAAACCGGCGTTTGAAGGTTTTAAGGCAGCTACCGTGTATTATTACGTACCCGCTCTTCTGGATTTCAATCAAAGCCAGATCTTTGGCAGCTATTGTTTTGCAGGATTTCCAGAGTGTGCGCATGCCGATTTATGATTAATCCAGGAGTTCGTCTTCTATGGGCTGCTCCTTCTCCATGTATGCACTGTGGAGACCTTTGAGGTGTTGTTTCATGTGAAAGAAACAACCCTATATGTTCAACATGTTGATTTGACCTTGGGGATAAGAAAATCAGGTTTAGACTCGCGAAATAAAATGCAGCGAACATTTTAATTGTACGATATTAATAGGCTGATTATATATTTTAATAAACATTATTAAATATGCAAGAATAATTATACTTCAACAAAGTGTCAATATCAAGCTACTGCTTCAAAACCTGGTAACGACTCCAAGTCTCACACGCCAGTTACCCAGATGGGCGTGCGGACTAGTGCATTTCGGTTCCTTCCTTTTCAAATCTGGGTGTCGGATGACGTTGTGGCTGACGGTTAACATAGGTTTCTGCGACAGTTTACGATGAATATTCGGGTTCTTCCGAAGTTCTAGAGCGTAATCGATGGGATTTTTTTTTCTGAAATGTTCACTAGACTCTGAGAATCAGCGTTGAGATCCGGTTTTCATTTCTTATTGTAAACAGCTATTGAACACCCAGCTGTATCCTATCCGTAAGGGTGTCTTAACCATTCGGGTCCAATTACATGGGCATTTTGAGGTAGTCTTCCTTATGGTGTTCAAATATTACCATATGGCATGTTTTGGAGGTGGTCTTTAAATCAGAATCCCTCTTTATAAGATCTATCAGACCATCTCATGTGACATGGATAGAGAGATTCTACGATGATCTGAAAATGTGTTACTAATTTTCTTCTCAACTCAACTGAAACCTTTCTCTTTAGTTTTAAATAAGGCTTTATACCAGGAACATGGCATAAGTTGGCACGAGGCCTTTGTAGAGACACTAGGCTACGGCTAGGCAGAGAATTTAAAAAGATAGAGAAATAGTGTTGATGTAGGTACCTGACTTGACACCTTGCATGTAATGCGCTACATTCTTAGTGGAATCCGACTCTGGCATGTGAGCCAACAAGGCAGGGTACGCCGTCTGGAATCACAAAATTACGTCAAAGTTACATCTGTGCTAAAATTATATACAGGGAAGGTATTTTTTATCTTTTCACAGCTGAAAAGCCCTGCTCTTCGCCTTATACTCACAATAAAATAATGTGAAACATGACTAGTGCTCAGAGTGTTTTCAGTGCATATGAGTATCAGAGTTGGCGGTTTATTGGGAACATGACAGATTGGTAAAAGCTTCCACCACAAAGGGGCGAATGTCTAAAACTGAATATTTGGATGGCAAGACTGAATATTGCCTTCACACGGCAAATTCCCTTCTGATTTCGCTGAAGCTTGTTATCAAGAAGTATTGTTAGTATAATTTTGGCAAAATTTGTTACATTTTGTGTTTCAGAATCTGGCACCCTTTGTAAGCTACATCTATTTCCGAAAGCTACCAGTACCCTTATTTGTGCCCCTAACATAAAAATTAACACTCATGTACATCTAAACAAAACTTCACAGACTTACATCATAGGCCTGGTAAAATTCAAAGGTTACCTGCCAACTTCCAAGAATTATTCAAACTTCATTCGGTGAATCAGAGGATAAACTTGTGCGTCAAAGCTGTAGGAAATGGTGAAAAATGGAATATATTACCACTCCACAAAGTAGTTAAAATTTGTTATTTCTTATGTGCATGTTTTCATCGTTTGCCCAATATGGACACCATTTTTGAGAATAATAATTTCCTTAGGAATGGAAAGATAAATGTAGAAGATAAATTAATGTCATGGGATGAATGATTAAAAGAACAGTATCTGGGTGACGGAGCTTCGCTCGGCGGTTTTCGCCTCTGTTTTTCTGATTTTTTTTTTTTTTTTTGTAATATGTTGCATTTATATTTCAATCATAGTAAATTATATGAATTGTATGTTGAAGGGCAAACAAGGGATATATGAATGTGCTACGTAAAAGAAAAGCGAGTAGAAAGCCATTTGAAAGTAATATATTGTGTAGTAAAACTGTTATCATAAAAACTTTCTTCAAGGAAAAATACATATATACGTGCCGAATTTCGCGGTGAAATGATATGATATGATATGAATTGTTTAAAGAAAAGTGAGTAGAGAAAGATGTGAATGTGTTACCTAAAAGTAAGAAGAGAAACCACTGTGAATGTAATATGCGCATTTCTAGTTCAAACATACAGAAAATTGTATAACATTTGTAGAAGAGTGAGCAGAGAAAGAGATGTGAATGTGTTACCTAAAATTGAGAGGGGAAAAGACGATGAATGTAATAGTATTTCCATTTCAAACATACAGAACATGGTATGACTTATCTCAAAAGCGAGGATAAAAACTTTTTTTGTGTGTAAAATCACGTTTTTTTATGGAAAATTGTTTATAGAAGAGTGAGTAGAGAAAGAGATGTGAAAGATTTGAATGTGTTACCTAAAAGTGAGAAGAGAAAACAGTATGAATATAATATGTAGCATTTCTGTTTCAAACATACAGAAAATTGTATTACTTAATTTAAAAGTGGGGATAAAATGTTTTTTTGGTGTAAAATCACGTTTTTTATGGAAAATTGTTTATAGAGGAGTGAGTAGAGAAAGCGATGTGAATGTGTTACCTAAAAGTAAGTAGAGAAACCACTTTGAGTGTAATATGCAGCATCTCTATTTCAAACATACAGAAAGTTGTATGATTTCTTTTTAGAAGAGTGAGTAGAGAAACCACTGTGAATTGTGTTACTTAAAAGTCAGAAGAGAAAACAGTGTGAATGTAACAGTATTTATATTTCAAACACACAGAACATGGTATGACATTGTAAAAACGGAGATAAAAATGTTCTTTGGTGTAAAATCAGGTTTTTTTATGGAAAATTGTTTATAGAGGAAAGGGTAGGGAAAGAGATGTGAATGTGTTACCTAAGAGTGAGTAGAGAAAACTCTGTGAATGTAATATGCATGTATACAAAAATTTAACCAAACCTTTAGAGTCGTTTCTAAAATACTGGGAACATATATATATATACAAATACAAGAACTGCTCTGTGGAAGCGGGAATAAAAACTTTTATTTTTTATGTAAAATCGCGTTTTTTCGGGAATCACACCTATTAGAAAGCAAAACTATCTGAATACAAAATTTGATGGAAATCGTTAGAGCCGTTTCCAAGTTGCGCGGAATAAATATATATATATATATATATATATGATATACTGGAAAGAAGGGCTTTCGGCTCTATTTATAAGGAGTTGTAACTTACTAGAGGTTAAGTGCGATCAAGAGAAGGAATATACTCACACTATTGAAGTTTCCGAATTCACTTCCATCGGCAAGTGAAACCACCAGGGTACAGAAGACAGCAACTGGTTCTGTGCCGCATAGAGTCCTTGCCAGGAACTTGAAAATATCCTTAGTGGAGAGGGGCAAAACGGACTGGTAAGGTACTAGGTCCCAGGCCATCTGTAACACACACCTGCTGCTTCATTCGTGGACAAAATAACCTTAACATAAATGGTGCGAAAGCATACACTTACCTCGGGGATTGCCTTGCCCACAATTCCCAAGGGACCGCTCATGTGTGCGGTGAACGCCACGGGGGCCAAGGCTATCATGACCCTAACCTTCTCATTGAGCCACGGGTACAGGGACAAACCCACGAACAATGCTGTGGTGCCCATCGAGTGTCCACCCACAAACACTTTGTCCACCCCTGTCTCGTTGAGCACGTAGTTTATAACTGCAGGGACGTCATACCTTCCCATTTCGTTCCAGCTGCAAATGATATCAGACTGATGTATTGCTATGAACATCAAGAGTTACAAGAGATGAAGCTTCCACGCTGGTTTACAATTAAATCGAGCTTCAGGCCACTTCCTCCTGCTTGGCAGTCATCAAATTGAGTGAAGAAATTGTTAAAATATAACGTGCCTATGACGTGCACGGTATTTGTTTGCTAAGGTAGCGTGACCTAACAAGAGTTAGGATGACCTATCTCAGCTTAGCTGTTCGGGGTGTGGACTATGCGTTCTTTTTTTAGCTGTTTAACGCCCGTTTTTACACACGACGACATTGATGGTGGACCCTAAATGGTTCATAAAATGAAATCACATGTAGGAAAATAAATTTACGATGGAAATCTTCCATGCCGACGCAGTTGACTGTTATGGTGACCGAGGAATAGTTGAAGAAGTCACGTATCCACTATAAACGAGTGGTGGATCCTGGTTTTAGTGGCTTCCGAAGTGTGTTCAACTCGTTTTGAAGGACAAGTATAGTGGAAATAAACACCGAAAAAATCATGCCTTTCGCCCCTTAACCCCAATTTATCGTCCGCTGCATATTTCCTGGAAAATATAATCCAGCATTAAGAATGACTCCGAAGTGAGGGAATAGAGGTTTGGCCTTGAACTTGTGTCTATAAAACGAGAATGTGGTTGTGCCAATCGGGTTTGCCATATCGTAAACAGGACGACATGGCTTTTTGCACTATTCATGGACATTCGTCACTACTTGTAGCAGTACTGTCTTTATGGGGCTGAAGACTCCTACAGTCATATGTCAGCAATGTGGGCCATAGTTGATATCCTACACTGCCTAAAGTCTGCCATGAGCGGGTTAGGTTCGGCGGATCATAGAACAGTACTCGGAAACACCACCTCCTATGAACTGTGTGGAGATCTTTCCCAGGGACAGTTACAAATTTGGATGCGCTTTTAAAGGAGCGAAGCATTACCGGCCGTAGGGAAGCGTTCTCGAGTTCCAGAAACACAACTGGTGCAGTGAACTTGTTCTGGAACCCCAGGGCAACAGCTTCTTAGTTGAATATCTCAATTTGTGATTTCAGAGCTTGAATCACTATTGCTAACCGTAGTCCACTTAATCTCCGAATTCCATCTAATAACCTCAGCAGCTGTAAACAAATAGAAGACATTCTGAATTATACTGTAAGCCCTACTACTAAATTCATGTCCGTTAAGCTAAGGCAAGAAAGAATATTGATCACTTGAATAACCCAATTCTTAGGAGGCTCAAAGATGAAAAGTCAAAAGGAAGATCTACCAGAGGACTGTGAAACACCTCAGAAGGAAACTCCAAATAAAGGAAGGGAATCATGGGAAGAAGAAAAGGAAGCTATGTAACATCGAACTCAGAGACACTGCCTTAATAAGAGACAAAAATAAATCTAACGCCATGAACAAAACTATCATTATATGGGAAATCTGTATAAACGTCCTTATATCTGACAAGTATTCAATTCAGATAATTCGAATCTATTGAGGAAAACCATCCGAAAATAATTGGGAGATAACCTAAGCAGTTTTTACGTATTTTCAAAATTCAGACACGTGATTGAAAAATTTTAAGTACTGTCAAAGATGGAAGACAGTTTTTCCTTACTATAAATAGGATAGAGTGAAATATACCGAGATTATTCCATAGAATAACTTACTTAAAAATAAGAGCAGGGGAAGTGGAAGTCGAAATGTATAGACATTTTCATATTTGAAAAGAAAGACAAAACTACGTAGATAAGAGTGTGACTATACGAATAGAATAAAGAAATGTAATTCTGTCGACTTAGTGCAGGCATCGGCAAACATGTACTCAATGAGGTATCAGTATGACGTCTCAACATGCAACCCGCAATACACATGACGTAATGTAGAACAGAGGATGGCATTGACCTTCGTTCAGAGTCAGTGCTGGACTCGCTCGCTACAGAGTACAATAAGGAATAGTACACATACTTGAATCCAGCTACGAGTGGTCTACGATACTTCAGGTAGGCCTAGATATTTGAGCAATATATTTCAATTCACTTCTATTTGCAATGTACCATGAAAATCTAGTGATATATCACAAGTAGCCACACTCAGGATAGCACGCAAATTAACATCTGTTAATCGCAATACAAGATTTTTTTGGATTCAGTTTCTTTCCTTCTACATATTTCTTAAATGCTTGAGATAATTCTGACCCTGTTGTATGTTCCCTAAGTGGAATGACTTCAAGCATATATTCTTGTGTCGAGAGGTTGTTAGTAACTCCACGAATGAAAATTACCAATTGTGCTGTGTCAACGTTGTCAGTGCTTTCATCCAACGCGAGAGAAACGGCTATAAATTCATGGACCTCGGTTTGTAGTCTTTTTTCGGCTATTTCTCCTATTTTATATATCCTTCTCTGTATGGTTCATGGCCATAATGCAATATTACTAAAAATATCATATGTTCAGGGCAAATTATGTTGGCAACTTTACTCTCACATTTTTTATGAAATCTCCATCACTAAAACACCTCAGTGACTGAGCAATCTCCAAAGCAACAGCATAGCTGGCGTGAAGTTGTCTATCAGTTACAATATTTGAATTAATATTAGGTGTATTATCTGAATATTGCTCTTTGAGCTGTTGCAGTTGGTTCGTCCGATCTAGATCTGAAAAAAAATAAACAAAATAAAATGGATAAAGGACACTATGTCAGTGTTATGCTACTTTAAATCGTGGTATAAATTTATGAATACATGCTTGTCTATAATTGTATGGTGATCTTATGACATTTATCATAATGCTGCTTCATGTTCCATTGATGAGTGCCTTTTTTAACTTTAGAGCACAACAAACACCTTACGTTCCTTACATGATGAGAGAAGAAATAATCAAAGTGCTATTCTAGGTATCAAATTTAATAGACCAGGAGTAATTACATGCGCTCTAAAGCGCAGAAATTTATCTTTAAGTCTTAATATTAAATTACACTTTGATAGACATGTTTAAAAGTACAGGTAAATACGACAGTACAGTCCGCCCGTGATCGGTGTGTATGCAGTGCCAGTTAAGGGAGGGAGAGTAAGCGCTGCCCCTGACACGTCATAGTTGCGAGGCCTCATTGAGTACATGTTTGCCGATGCCTGACTTAGTGTAAGACTGTGTTCAACATGTTTATAATATAGGAAACCAAGCCAGAACATAACGTGTGAAAGTGAGAGTTGAGAACCTGATCTAAAGAACTTAAAACAGAGAAGTGGAAACAAGATAAGTTAAATATATAGTTAACACTCTTGTACGGAAAGGAAAACATGGATACGATGCTGACTGGCTCATAAACAAACTGAGACGCTGTAATATGTTTAATGACGCTGTAAATTGCCAAGATCACATCAGCTTCGCCGGTGTGCCGGGATTTCGTCCCGCAGTTCTTTTACATGCCAGTAAATCTACTGACATGGAGCTGTCGTTTTTAAGCACACTGAAAAACCATCGACCTCGGCCGGATTTGAACTCGTGACCTTGGGATCAGCAGACCAGGATCTAACCAACTGAGCCACCCAGACCGACGAAAGTGAGAGTGTAAACCTGGATGTAGAGAGGCAGTTTGCCTTCAACAGCAAACATGTAGATATGGGAGGGGGAAAGTAAGAAAGAAAAAATACAATTAAGAAGAAATTTGTAATACGAATGTGCTGGTGTAATTAAAATTTGCTCAATTTGGGAAGTATGAATAATTTGTATTGGTGAACTGTGGACTCTGCGTGAACCGGAGGGAGACCGGTGTACTGGCTGGTGTCGGGGAGTTTACAACTGGAAAAATGTGCACAAGCACAAAGTAACTGTAAGGTCGAAGTGCAGAAGTGCCCTCCAAGTCCGTCCTATGTATATATTACACTTCTTCATTCGTCCTGATGATAGAGGAAGAAGTGGCCTTAAGCTGGTAAGTGGTAAGCTTATGAGCCAGGAAGCTATAAATACGATATAAGTGTCAAAACACTTCGCTGGTGCTCACCTAAAGTCCCAGAAATCCGCACTGGTGGGCTGTAGTCTGACGTGAGCCATGGAATAGGAGTCGCCGCGCATCTCGACCATCCACACGTCGTACCCCATGTCGGCCAGGTTGTATCCTGTTCAGTACCAGACGGTGAGTTGTTAGTGTCGGAAGCACGGTTATAGTTAATATACGCACATGAGTAAGGTAGCACTTGCCTATCGCTTTCTTGGGTCCCAGGAAGAGATATTCGTACGTGCTGCAGAAAAGAGCTCTGAACAGCACTACCACGTCCTTGGAGGGTTGAGCGGGCTTCTCTCTGCCGTGGGGAATACGATGTAACGTGACGAGGTAGCCATCCTCTGTTTCCACCACGTACGTCTCCGCAGGATATCCATTCTTGGTCAGCAGCTGTGGCTGTAACATGTTAAATCAGTTTGTTCTTGCGTTAGGAATCGCATCATGAAATGCTTGTGATTGAGAAGTAGCCGGACTGATTTTGTCGTTTTGTCAAAATTATTCTAGCGTGGGAGAGAGCTGGTTGGTGCAGTAATGAGGATGTTCCGTGTTCAGGTCCCATTGGATCCGCCACGGTGTAGTGATTTTAGTATTAGTATGGAAGTATCGCTGCGCCGCACACAGTGTTGGCTAGCTCAACTGTACTTATCTTGCAGTAAGTTCTTAGTATCATCTATAAAGAGCTCAGATGCTTCTCGCAATACTTACTGAAAACGTTTAAGGCAGTTTTGCGTTTTTGCCAGACTTTAAAGGTGGGATTTTGGCTTTCCTTATTGCGTAATAATGTTATTAATATTGGCAATATTGTAGTCGTCTCAGTTAACAATCAATTACTATAAACTGCACATAGGAACGCGAACGGACACATATACGCAAACTGATGTGCCTGAGCGGTCTTACTTTTGTTGTGGTTCCTTCAACCTAAGGATAAAGCTATTATACATAAAATCGCGGTTGGATTATGTCTTACAATCAATTTTACTGTATTTATCCTGATTTAATTTAGTTCTCTTTTGTAACAATTTGTTTTACCTATGCGCAATTAGCTGATTTTCTTTAAAGACCCATGTTTAGGTAGTGTTCCATCCTGCCGTGTGGAGTCAGGCTTGCCTTGTACTTTTGTTCTGAACGTTGCTCGTAGCCTAGTTAATGAAATAGATAATTTTTTGTCAATTTCAAAATCATATCATCGCCATCGGTGTGGCGGAAATTCGTCCCGCACTAGTTTTTTTACATGTAATTTAAGTCTACTGAAATGGGGCGATGGCCTTTAAGCACACTTAAAACAATCGCTATTAGCCAGACTTGAATCCGCGACCTTGGAATCAGTATGCCCTGGTGAATAAGGCCGGCGGTTTTGATTGGGATTTAGAGTTACGGCTTCTTTTGATATTTATTTTTTTGGGCACTAAAATAATGTACCTACCCAACAGATCTAACTTACAGCCTTCGATCTCTATTTTACTAGCTTTATTTTGAGCTCTCTGTCTTGGGCTGGTCTGGGTGGCTCAGTGGGTGAGATGCTGACCTATTTATCCCAAGGTAGCGGGTTCAAGTCCGGCCTAGATCGACGTTTTTTTAACTGTACTTAGAAACGGCAGTTCCATATCAGCTGCTCATATTGGTTAGATGATGGTGTACTGATCCCCAGGTCGCGGGTTCAAATCTAGCCCAGGCCGATGGTTTTTAACTGTGCTTCAAAATACACCTCCATGTCAGTAAATTTACTGGCATGTAAAAGAACTGTGGGACCAAATTCCGGCACACCGGCGACGCTGAGGTGATCCTGGCAATTGACAGCGTCGATAAACCACTAAATAATATTTTAATCTCCTGTCTCGGTTTGCCCTTCTTGTGTTCTGCCGTAAGTAAATATTACTTGTCCTTGGTAGGTGAACGTACCACCCTCCAGTACTGTACCCACCAATGACGTCTGTAGTGGGCGGAGGTGGGGGACGCAGCGACTGGGCGGTAAGGCTTGGCTCTTCATGGGCTGTAGGTGAGGATGTGGTTTTTATGGTGGTTTAAGTTGGGTGAATTTCCGTGTTTCTCTACATACATTTTGTGTTTATCTTGCAGCCATTATAGTCAACTCGAATTAACATTTTAATGAGGCAGAATGTTACATGTTTGTCGGTGGCATTCTTTCAGCATGATGAATTAAGGACACGTGAACTTCTATATGAACTTATGTCGTGTGCTGATGTTATAATAATGATAATTTAGGAGTGACACACTTAAATGGTTAAGAGATTCAATTGTCCAATTATTTGCCAGGCAAATGTTACTCCTATCAACTCACGCTTCGCAAAATAACATGCCAAAAGCAAAGTTATACAATGCGTTAAATGAATTTTTGCAATGGGACCATTATATTCGTTCGGAGGTAGATTTGTGTTGTTTGAATAAAGTGAAACTTGAGGCAAGTTAATTTATATATGTACACTACATATGACTTTTCCAAGATGCGCCTGTTTACGACTCCTGACCTAGATGGCAATATCTTCTTGCTGAAGAGAGTAAACACATCAGTCGTTTGCTGCACCTTGGTGACTCGTTTTGGGATATCTGTTGGAGGTCACGTACTATTGTGTTTGTTTGAGCATATCCTTTTAGAAATGATATTCATTTTGTGTATCATTGCGAGGGTCATTGTAAAAGTTTTGGAAATGAACACATTAACATGTGATCATTGCATATTTTCAAAGTATTCCCTATTGCACTCTTTGCAAAGTCTCATCCTTTCAACCGCATTTTAAATCCCTAGTGCTATTTTCCTTTGAAGATAATCCAAATAGTTTGTTGCAAGCTACTACTGCAGTTTTGGGTAACTCAAATTGTCGATCTCAAAGTTTCTATTTAATTTTGGAGTATAGAAACAAGTTGCATGTACATAGATCTGAACGTTAGGAACGATAAGATAAATATTTGACTCCAGACTCCAGCAGGAATTGAATTGCACCCTGAAGTGGTCGCATGATGTAAAAAGGTGGTATAATGATGTAAGTACTGATAATGCCTATTGCCCAAACTCTTGTGTACCGCAGTCTTCCGATTTGTTCCAAAAACAACATCGTTGTGATGAAGTTGGCTCTGTTTTACATTGAGCTACGCAAAATAATAAAGTGTAGCGGACGAGCTGTAAGCACAAGAATTTCCTTCACTGTTTGAATAGATTACAATTTTTAGAACTCTTGGTCACTCATGTCCAGGAGAAATGTGACTAACGTGTTACTCACCACGTTGAGGTAAATGTCGGCGGTCTTCATGTCCGCAAACAGATGTGACCTGTTGTCGCCGGTGATGTGGCCGAATATGGAGTCGGACTCCTGCTGATCGTCCTTTCCCAGGAGTTTGTCTGTTCCATTTTCGATCCCATTTTTTATGTGTTCGTCCGGGATCTCACCGTGCACCAGGGCAAGGCTGACCACCACCAGCAAAACCCTCATTGTCTATAACATACATAAGACCAGCTCGTAGCTATTTTACAAACTTACTTAGGTAAAGGCCTGTCTACTTTATCTCCAACCCAACTATACTACGTAGAGAAAATATTAACAATATACCTAACATGCTTTCTGTATAACTTACAAATATCTTCTGTATCAAAATTGTTTGGTTTCCTATATACTTCCATGGCTTCTCTGAGCATTCGCTTCTAAAACAATAGTACCCCAGAATCTTTAGAATTCAGCGAAAATGCACGTTTACAATTCATATTTAGAAAACATGAAATTACGAATAAATACTCGATTTAGGGCCTGTATTACAATCTCCGGTTACTAGCCACGGTTTGTTACCTCTCAGTTATCGCTAACTGTTAGTTAGGCTCGGTGCCTCGAATTACGAACTTAATTTAACTGTAGGTTTGTTACCCTGAAGATTATGATGCTCTGAGAGCAGTTGGTAACATTTTCCACTAGGCTTTTGCTGTGTTTGCAACGCTATGTCGTGGGTAAAGCACATCACAGATGTGTGGGATGGTTTGAAGATTTGTACACATTGCATAACCTAAAAATAGCTTCTGTTTTATTCACTATTCATTCAGAGCCTTGAAGTGCTTTGAAGAAGCGCAAAATCGTTGTGTCCAGAATGAATATAATGCAACGTTTACTATTTAAAAGGTAATCGTTCTGCCCACAATGAATATAATGCAACGTTTACTATTTAAAAGGTAATCGTTCTGCCCACAATGAATAACATGCAACGTTAGTTAAAGATAATGCTCTTGTTCCGCGTGTTTTTGAACTTGTGTACCTACATATTGTATAGTTTTCCGTGTATTTTCTGTTCGCAAAATGTGTGATTTGCTATGCTACGTTTATTACATTTGCGTTAGTTAAAACGTAGTGCCGATGTAATGAAAATCGCACAAAACATCGTATTGTGTCAATCCACTACACTTACTGGGCTCTAGAATTATAATTCCGTAACCTAATGGCCGCCAAGATATACCTCCAATTTATGTTGGTTTAATTTATTTCATTTTAAGAATGTCGGGAATATACAAATATGCTGGTAACGTGCTGAAAACTGCTATTCTGTCGTAAATTCTATTCCATGCCTTATTTCCGCTAAAATTCCAGATGTCGAAGCTTTTGATAACCTGTATATTTGTTGGAACTCTTCCACGTTCACTCCTCGAATTAGCATTTCATCTTCAGAGTCGCTGTGGACATACAATTGTGATAGGAGGTACGCCATTTTTGTGTGTGAAACACGAGTAAACTGCAAGTTAACGCACTAACCCCTACTTGAGGCTGCGGTTAGTGTACCTCCAGAAATAACTCTCAGTTAGCCATTAACCGAAGGTCGTAATCTGGGTGTAACTTCAAGTTAACTGTTAACCGAAACCTTAACCGGAGATCGTAATATAGGCCCTTAGTATTCTAAGCTAAGCATGATCCAAGAATCTGACAAAAGCTTTCGAAAAAATCTGCCACCCCAAAATTCCCTTTACACAAATAGCTTTTTTCTTCTAAAATGGCTAATGACAATCATAATTCCCGAGAGACCTAATCAAGGCGCTTTGATGTGATGGTAAGCTGGTGTAACATTTTGCTGCCCAGTGCCTCCTCCACGTGTGGATGAGACGAGGCTTCGTGAAGAAGTCTCACGGGAAAAGATAGACCAAAGTCCTCTGTTCTGCTCCCTTTGGAGCCATAGGATCTATGCCCCAAACTTGGCAGGCGTAAGTAAGCTAAACTTTCAGTTACTCACATTTCAGGCTTACTGTTAGCGCTGTGTTTGTGCCAGTGGAAATATCGACTGAGAAGAAAAGATGGATCAGCATGACAATGAAAATCAAATTGGGTGAGTTAAAAACACCCGACAAAGGTCCTGTATTGTTCTAGAACATGCATTTATGCAATTTGGGTATTATGGGTTATGAATAGCACACCCCTTGTTCCGTGAAACTGGACATCTCGATAACTCGACACCTTCTCAGTCCACATTAGGTCGAGTTATCGGCATATCTCAATGTTTAGCGAATAGGAATCAAACACGATTAATGTCCCAGCATTTGACAATAGGCGCTTTAACGCGTTTAATGGATCGTATGCATAAAAAATGTTTCATTTTATTAAAAAAGGCACCTATATATTTACTGCAAGATTCTTTCTTTCTATCTTTCTTTTTGCGTGGTAAGAGAAAAAAGTTAGTGCAACAGTGATCCAACCCAGAAAAATATTTGCAGGACACCACAAAATCTGTTTTGTATCAAAAATATTTTAGCACTAATCAGTGTATTGTTGTTTTATAATCTGAAAAGGCATCAGTGAACAGTCAGTGTTGTTCTAAAGAGCTTTTCCTTATCCTAAAAAGATGGGTTAGACCACTACTGCACTGACATCTCTGCAGGTTTCTGGGTACCTGCGTGGATAATGTATTCATGAATCATTGAAGAGCTGACGAACTGAAATCCTGAACCCATTTTCTCTTCCTGCTGTTTGCCTGCCAATGTGAGCCGCAAGGTCATTGTTCAACCTTCTGGTAGGTACGGACACGTGTGTATGTGCGGGTGCAAGTCTGAATCACAAACAAGTGCCCGCCTCTTATTTCACGTGGTGCTAGTGCCTTTGACCTCCAGAGGTCCCGGGTTGGTCTACCGCCTGGAGCACCACATTTTTACTTCCTCTACTACATATAGGAAGTAGGCCAAGTATTCTATTCCACCCAACATGTGCATTTTTAGGACAAGGCGCGCGCTTGTGTGTGTGTGTGTGTCTGTGTATGGGTGTGTCTGTGCGTGCGTGTGTGTGTGTCTGTGTGTGTGTGTGTCTGTGTGTGTGTGTCTGTGTGTGTGTCTGTGTGTGTCTGTGTGTGTGTCTGTGTATGGGTGTGTCTGTGTGTGTGTCTGTGTGTGTGTGTCTGTGTGTGTGTCTGTGTGTGTGTCTGTGTGTGTGTCTGTGTGTGTCTGTGTGTGTGTCTCTGTGTGTGTGTCTGTGTGTGTGTCTGTGTGTGTCTGTGTGTGTGTCTGTGTGTGTCTGTGTGTGTGTCTGTGTGTGTGTGTCTGTGTGTGTGTCTGTGTGTGTCTGTGTGTGTGTGTCTGTGTGTGTGTCTGTGTGTGTCTGTGTGTGTGTCTCTGTGTGTGTGTCTGTGTGTGTGTCTGTGTGTGTCTGTGTGTGTGTCTGTGTGTGTGTCTGTGTGTGTCTGTGTGTGTGTCTGTGTGTGTGTGTCTGTGTGTGTCTGTGTGTGTGTGTCTGTGTGTGTGTGTGTGTGTGTATGTGTGTGAATAACGTAACTCAAAAACGAAAAGTCGGTTAAAAACCAAAGTTAGTACTTAGGTTTAACATCGTAGACCTGTTTACTCTGGATGACCTTTCTATAGCTAGTAAACCTTAAGATATAGACCAAATCTTACTATAAAATGTTATTGGCTAATTCTGGATTTCTGACAATAAAGTCATTAATCCTCTTGCTCTCTAATATAGAAGACAACAATAGCAGTAATAATAACCGCTTTTTAGAGAGCACCATATTTTTATACTATACAAATCTGATGTGTTGCACTCACATGACTTTCTCTACTCTTGTACTAACCATTCTTACAAACTCTTATTCCTATATTTTCTTCATGTTAATACAGATATCTGACGTGTTACACTCACATGACTTTCTCTACTCTTGTACTAACCATTCTTACAAACTCTTATTCCTATATCTTCTTCATGTTAATACAGATATCTGACGTGTTACACTCACATGACTTTCTCTACTCTTGTACTAACCATTCTTACAAACTCTTATTACTATATCTTCTTCATGTTAATACAGATATCTGATGTGTTACACTCACATGACTTTCTCTACTCTTGTACTAACCATTCTTACAAACTCTTATTACTATATCTTCTTCATGTTAATACAGATATCTGACGTGTTACACTCACATGACTTTCTCTACTCTTGTACTAACCATTCTTACAAACTCTTATTCCTATATCTTCTTCATGTTAATACAGATATCTGACGTGTTACACTCACATGACTTTCTCTACTCTTGTACTAACCATTCTTACAAACTCTTATTCCTATATCTTCTTCATGTTAATACAGATATCTGACGTGTTACACTCACATGACTTTCTCTACTCTTGTACTAACCATTCTTACAAACTCTTATTACTATATCTTCTTCATGTTAATACAGATATCTGATGTGTTACACTCACATGACTTTCTCTACTCTTGTACTAACCATTCTTACAAACTCTTATTACTATATCTTCTTCATGTTAATACAGATATCTGACGTGTTACACTCACATGACTTTCTCTACTCTTGTACTAACCATTCTTACAAACTCTTATTCCTATATCTTCTTCATGTTAATACAGATATCTGACGTGTTACACTCACATGACTTTCTCTACTCTTGTACTAACCATTCTTACAAACTCTTATTCCTATATCTTCTTCATGTTAATACAGATATCTGATGCGTTACACTCACATGACTTTCTCTACTCTTGTACTAACCATTCTTACAAACTCTTATTCCTATATCTTCTTCATGTTAATACAGATATCTGACGTATTACACTCACATGACTTTTAGTACTCTTGTACTAACGTTCTTACAAACTCTTATTCCTATATCTTCTTCATGTTAATACAGATATCTGACGTGTTACACTCACATGACTTTCTTTACTGTTGTACTAACCATTCTTACAAACTCTTATTCCTATATCTTCTTCATGTTAATACAGATATCTGACGTGTTACACTCACATGACTTTCTCTACTCTTGTACTAACCATTCTTACAAACTCTTATTACTATATCTTCTTCATGTTAATACAGATATCTGACGTGTTACACTCACATGACTTTCTCTACTCTTGTACTAACCATTCTTACAAACTCTTATTCCTATATCTTCTTCATGTTAATACAGATATCTGACGTGTTACACTCACATGACTTTCTCTACTCTTGTACTAACCATTCTTACAAACTCTTATTCCTATATCTTCTTCATGTTAATACAGATATCTGATGTGTTACACTCACATGACTTTCTCTACTCTTGTACTAACCATTCTTACAAACTCTTATTCCTATATCTTCTTCATGTTAATACAGATATCTGACGTATTACACTCACATGACTTTTAGTACTCTTGTACTAACGTGCTTACAAACTCTTATTCCTATATCTTCTTCATGTTAATACAGATATCTGACGTGTTACACTCACATGACTTTCTTTACTGTTGTACTAACCATTCTTACAAACTCTTATTCCTATATCTTCTTCATGTTAATATAGATATCTGACGTGTTACACTCACATGACTTTCTCTACTCTTGTACTAACCATTCTTACAAACTCTTATTCCTATATCTTCTTCATGTTAATACAGATATCTGACGTGTTACACTCACATGACTTTCTCCACTCTTGTACTAACCATTCTTACAAACTCTTATTCCTATATCTTCTTCGTGCTAGTTAAGATAAACATTTGTACAAATTATCTTATTGCTTATTTCCTTGTAGGTACAAGGGGAATATTAAAATACAGTAGACTTTGTGCGATAGTCAAATCTTTTAAAGCTTTGAGATTCCGTTCTCTTTGCACACTTAACATATAAAAAATGAACAACGATGTTCCGTTTCACGAAAGTTTTTAAGTTTTACGGAACTCACACACATAACAAGGAATATCTCCGAAATGGTTCACCCTACAAGAAAATTTATTCAGACATAAATTGTGTATTTTAGGAAGATCTACATTTTTATAGTATAATTTGGTCTATCTCTAACCGTTTACCAGTTATACAAAAGTCGACCAGAGTAAATACGACTACAGGAGCTATAGCCAGAAAATTCAAGATATACATTTCATTTTTCATTAAAATATCTCAAACATATGACATTTTAATCAAAATCGTTAGTGTCATGTTCAAGAAAATAAAAGTTTTCGAAAAATTTTCCATGAAAAGGATAGTTTAGGGTGGGGCTATTTTGTTCAAAATATTCGTGTCGCATCTTTGAAAGACATTAAACTTAAATACCAACTGTGGTTTTTAACCGACTTTTCGTTTTTGAGTTATGCTGTCCACAGGCACACACACACACACGGACCCTTTTCTAAAAATGCCTTTTCTGGTTTAAGGGGGCCTCAAAATATGTATTTCCGGTAAAATATCGACATCGAATTTTTGGGTGGAATAAAATACTTCCCCTACTTACCAGTGGAGAGAGTAAAAAATCTGATATGTGCACTCATATAACATTTCCTACTCACTCATGTATGAACTGTCGTTAAAAACGTTTATCCTTGTATGTACTTAAACATTTGTAGAAATTGTTTTATTTCATATTTGTGAAGGTACAAGGGAAATATAGGAATACAGTAGACATAACTGACAGCAAGCTCTTTTAAAAGTTGGTCGCTTTATGATGACTTTACATAACATAACTATGTACTATGTACTATGTAACTATGTACTATTTGAGGAAAGTACAAGTACTGGAAAATTAAAATCATTAACAGGGAATATCTCGGAAATGACGAGTTCCTCAAACGCGCATATGAGATGTACCTACATTTTATATAGTAATATTGTGTGTATGTATGTCTTACAGTTTACCAACTATACAAAGCTTATTCAGAATGAAGAGAACTTCACACAAAATTCACATGGAAATGTCTGAAGTTTCTTTAATGCTAATGGTTAGAGCCCATGTTTAGCAAACTAAAACTTATCGAAAATCCTCCCATCATATATTTCGGTGTAGAGATTTTGTTGAACATTTTCGTATCGCATCCTTGGAACGTGCTGAACTTAAGTACGAAGTTTAGTGTTTAGACGACTTTTCCTTTTATTTTCTTACTACGTATAGTAAGCAGAATAAATATTGTACTCCACACAAAAAATTGATCTCGAGATTTCACCGGAAATACACGTTTTGAGACCCCTGAATCCAGAAAAGCATTTTTAGAAAAAGGTTCGTGTGTGTGTATGGGCGTGTGTGTGTGTCTGTGTATGTGTATGTGTATGTGTATGTGTATGTGTGTGTGTCTGTGTGGGTTTGTGTGTGCCTGTGTATAGGTGTGTTTATTTCTGCGTGTGTGTGTGTGTCAGTGTGCCTGTGTATGGGTGTGTGTGTATAGGTGTGTGTCAGTGTGCGTCTGTATGGGTGTGTGTGTCTGTGTATGTGTGTGTGGGTGTTAGTGTGCCCGTGTATGGGTGAAGGTGTGTGTGTTAGTGTGTCTGTATGTGTGTGTCAGTGTGTCTGTGTATGTGTGTGCGCGTGTGTCTGTGTATGGGTGTGTGTGTGTCTGTGTATGGGTGTGTTTATCTCTCTCTCTCTGTGTATGTGTGTGTGTGCCTGTGTCTGTGTGTGTGTGTGTGTGTCAGTGTGCCTCTGTATGGGTGTGTGTGTGTGTCTGTGTATGGGTGTGTGTGTCTGTGTATGGGTGTGTGTGTCTGTGTATGGGTGTGTTTATCTCTCTCTCTCTGTGTATGTGTGTGTGTGTCTGTGTGTGTGTGTGTCTGTGTGTGTGTGTGTGTGTGTGTGTGTGTGTGTGTGTGTGTGTGTGTGTGTGTGTGTGTTTGTCAGTGTCTGTCCGATTGTGGACAGCATACCTCTAAAACGAAAAGTCGGTTGAAGACCCAAGTTGGTATATAAGTTTAACATCTTCTAAGGATGCTACATGAAGATTTTGAAGAAAACTGCTCTGTCCTAAACTACCCTTTACATGGAAAATTTTGATTTTCTTCAAAATGGCTTAAACAAGTTTGATTAAAATGATATATGCTTAAGATATTTTGATCACAAAGGTCACTATATTTTGAATTTTCTGGCTATAGTTTATGTAGTCCTGTTTGCTGTGACTTTTGTATTACTGGTAAACCGTAACAGATAGACAAACTCTTACTATACACAAATGTACATCTTCTTAAAGAACACATTTTATGTCGAGATATTCCTTGCTATTTTTGCGAGTTTTGGAAAACTTAAAGCTTTCGTCAGCTGGAAGATCGTTATTCGTTTTTTTTATTCTTAGCCGTGGAAAGGGAACGGAATTTGAAAGCTTTAAAAGATTTGATTATCACTCAGTCTACTGTATTGCCATATTTCCCTTGTACCTACAAGGGACAATAAGATATAGGAATAAGAGTTTGTAAGAATGGTTAGTACAAGAGTAGAGAAAGTCATGTGAGTGTAACACGTCAGATATCTGTATTAACATGAAGAAAATGTAGGAATAAGAGTTTGTAAGAATGGTTAGTACAAGAGTAGAGAAAGTCATGTGAGTGTAACACGTCAGATACCTGTATTAACATGAAGAAGATATAGGAATAAGAGTTTGTAAGAATGGCTAGTACAAGAGTAGAGAAAGTCATGTGAGTGTAACACATCAGATATCTGTATTAACATGAAGAAGATATAGGAATAAGAGTTTGCAAGAATGGTTAGTACAAGAGTAGAGAAAGTCTTGTGAGTGTAACACGTCAGATATCTGTATTAACATGAAGAAGATATAGGAATAAGAGTTTGTAAGAATGGTTAGTACAAGAGTAGAGAAAGTCATGTGAGTGTAACACGTCAGATATCTGTATTAACATGAAGAAGATATAGGAATAAGAGTTTGTAAGAATGGTGAGTACAAAAGGTAGGGAAAGTCTTGTGAGTGTAACACGTCAGATATCTGTATTAACATGAAGAAGATATAGGAATAAGAGTTTGTAAGAATGGTTAGTACAAGAGTAGAGAAAGTCATGTGAGTGTAACACATCAGATATCTGTATTAACATGAAGAAGATATAGGAATAAGAGTTTGCAAGAATGGTTAGTACAAGAGTAGAGAAAGTCTTGTGAGTGGAACACGTCAGATATCTGTATTAACATGAAGAAGATATAGGAATAAGAGTTTGTAAGAATGGTTAGTACAAGAGTAGAGAAAGTCATGTGAGTGTAACACGTCAGATATCTGTATTAACATGAAGAAGATATAGGAATAAGAGTTTGTAAGAATGGTTAGTACAAGAGTAGAGAAAGTCATGTGAGTGTAACACATCAGATATCTGTATTAACATGAAGAAGATATAGGAATAAGAGTTTGTAAGAATGGTTAGTACAAGAGTAGAGAAAGTCATGTGAGTGTAACACGTCAGATATCTGTATTAACATGAAGAAGATATAGGAATAAGAGTTTGTAAGAATGGTTAGTACAAGAGTAGAGAAAGTCATGTGAGTGTAACACGTCAGATATCTGTATTAACATGAAGAATATATAGGAATAAGAGTTTGTAAGAATGGCTAGTACGAGAGTAGAGAAAGTCATGTGAGTGTAACACGTCAGATATCTGTATTAACATGAAGAAGATATAGGAATAAGAGTTTGTAAGAATAGTTAGTACAAAAGGTAGGGAAAGTCATGTGAGTGTAACACGTCAGATATCTGTATTAACATGAAGAAGATATAGGAATAAGAGTTTGTAAGAATGGTTAGTACAAGAGTAGAGAAAGTCATGTGAGTGTAACACGTCAGATATCTGTATTAACATGAATAAGATATAGGAATAAGAGTTTGTAAGAATGGTTAGTACAAGAGTAGAGAAAGTCATGTGAGTGTAACACGTCAGATATCTGTATTAACATGAAGAAGATATAGGAGTAAGAGTTTGTAAGAATGGCTAGTACAAGAGTAGAGAAAGTCATGTGAGTGTAACACGTCAGATATCTGTATTAACATGAAGAAGATATAGGAATAAGAGTTTGTAAGAATGGCTAGTACAAGAGTAGAGAAAGTCATGTGAGTGTAACACGTCAGATATCTGTATTAACATGAAGAAGATATAGGAATAAGAGTTTGTAAGAATGGTTAGTACAAGAGTAGAGAAAGTCATGTGAGTGCAACACATCAAATATCTGTATCAACATGAAGAAGATATAGGAATAAGAGTTTGTAAGAATGGTTAGCACAAGAGTAGAGAAAGTCATGTGAGTGTAACACGTCAGATACCTGTATTAACATGAAGAAGATATAGGAATAAGAGTTTGTAAGAATGGTTAGTACAAGAGTAGAGAAAGTCATGTGAGTGCAACACATCAAATATCTGTATCAACATGAAGAAGATATAGGAATAAGAGTTTGTAAGAATGGTGAGTACAAGAGTAGAGAAAGTCATGTGAGTGTAACACGTCAGATACCTGTATTAACATGAAGAAGATATAGGAATAAGAGTTTGTAAGAATGGTGAGTACAAGAGTAGAGAAAGTCATGTGAGAGTTTAGAGTTGTGTTGTTAACAAACATGCCCACAAAGGCAGTCAGTATTTTCGAAATATGAGTTTTTACACGAGACATAGAAGCCGAGTGGGAGGTGCGTACCTACCTCCCCTACACGGTGGAAGTAAACAAGTGCAACTTACGTGTAAGATTGGCTGCTTGTGTCCGTGTGTTGGTTGTGCACCTGCAAGTATAAATGTGCAAGAAGACAAGTAAGTGTCTTAAGGACACAGAGAGACGCAGGGACAAAAACTGCTCTTTGTACCACTTTTGGAAACAACTTACTGATGCAATGAAAACAAGATGTATGGCAAGGGGGCGGGGGGCGGGGGATGCTACTTCTCCGTGAAGAAAATGTCAGTTTGTGGCTAATGTCCTTGCAGAGTGCATATGCGCTCGCTCAAATTAACATCCTAATTTTAGTAGTAACTAGCTGACGTCAGCCAGCCAGAGTGAACCGTTAGTTACCTTCTTAACAAGGATGATGATGCTGTTAGAAGTAATTTCCCTTTCTGTAGAACATTGTTTTATGATGAATCTCTTTACTCCTACAGTTGCTGTTCTGTTCAGTCCCAGCTATTCCAAACGTCTGTCTCTTGGCACTACCTCCCGGCCGCTGGATCTCCCACCTCCGCTCACTACAGACGTGCAGTACTGAAGGGTGGGACGCGCCAGTTATGGGACCGCTATTTCTCCATCAAGTTGCTCCTTAATTGGTCCCCCTCCCGGGACCTAACGAGGCTGAGTGCACCCCGTGATAAGGGTGGGTATAGCTCTACATATAGGTATTTGAACAAGGATTCTCCAAACTGAACTATACTAAAAGTGTGTATATATCGCAATATCTTACACTTGATGTATCTTGTAAGGCTGTGCGCTTCACCAAATATCTATTGATGTAGGTCACGGTTTTTTTACTTTCTCTACTGGTAAGTAGGGGAAGTATTGTATTCCACCCAAAAATTCGAAGTCGAGATTTCACCGGAAATACATGTTTTGAGGCCCCCTGAATCCAAAAAAAGCACTTTTAGAAAAAGGTCCGTGTGTGTCTGTGTGTCTATGTGTCTGTCAGACTGTGGACAGCATAGCTCAAAAACGAAAAGTTGGTTAAAAACCAAAGTTGGTATTTCAGTTTAATGTCGTTCAAGGATGTGACACGAAGATTTTGAAGAAAATAGCCCCACCCTAAACTACCCTTTACATGGAACATTTTTCGAAAATTTTTATTTTCTTGAAAATGGCTCTAACGATTTTGATTAAAATGTCATACGTTTGAGATATTTTTATGACAAATGAAATGTATATCTTGAATTTTCTGGCTATAGCCCCTGTAGTCGTATTTACTCTGGACGACTTTTGCATAACTGGTAAACCGTTAGAGATAGACCAAATTATACTATACAAAAAATGTAGATCTTGCTAAAATACACAATTTATGTTTCAATAAATTTTCTTGTAGGGTGAACCATTTCGGAGATATTCCTTGTTATGTGTGTGAGTTTCGGAAAACTTGGAACTTTCCTGAAATGGATCATCGTTGTTCATTGTTTTATATGTTACGTGTACAAAGAGAACGGAATCTCAAAGCTTTAAAAGATTTGACTATCGCACAAAGCCTACTGTATTCCAATATTCCCCTTGCACCTACAAGGAAATACAAAATACTAGATTCACAACATACAAAACAGTCTGAAACAGGCCACTTACTTACCACTTGAAGAAATGGCTCGAGATGTCATTATAAGTGCTTATATAGCAGCACCAGATTGTTCTGGCGAGTTGTTGAAACAGATGCAAGTGCAACTCTGCCATAACCTTGATGACGCGGGCATCAAGTACTATATAGGTAGCGGCAGTTTTTCACCGATATACTTCCTAAGGTAGAGGAAATACTTAACTCAAGCGTATTTTCCAAATTCTTTCTAGCCAAAATGTTATTTTATAATCGCAAAAAATGGGCTACTGTTCTTACTTTCTCCACTGGTAAGTAGAGGAAGTACTGTATTCCACCCAAAAACTCGATGTCGCGATTTAACTGGAAATATTTATTTTGAGATCCCCTGAATTAAAAATGAAACATTTTTAGAAAAAAGTTTGCGCGCGTTGTGTCTCTGTGTCTGTGTCAGTCTCTGTGTGTATGTGTGTGTCAATCTGTGTACAACATTACTCAAAAAACGAAAAGCCGGTTACAAATCAAAGCTGTTATTTAAATTTAATTTCTTTCAACGATGCGACACGAAGATTTTGAAGAAAATTCCTCCACCCTAAACTACCCTTTACATGGAACATTTTTCGAAAATTTTAATTTAATTTAAAATGACTGACGATTTTGATTAAAATAATATTTTTGAGATACACAGAGCTTAAAGTTAAGGGACACAACAAAGGAAAAACTAGAAAAAAGAAAACCTTCTCTTAATAACGCACTTTAACCGAGATTCGAACTCGGTAAGTATCGAGCGTGATGCAGACATGCCACCGTGTAGCGAGAAAAAGGAGCGACTTGGACGGATAGATAATAGGAAAATAACAACATACGTCATAGAAATACACACATATTAGGGTAGTTGACGCGAATAGTGACACCCGCTTACAGAACGGGCAAGAATCAACTTCAGATCTAACAGTCAGCAAGTTGGTGCAGTTACAACAGGTGCGTCAGTAGGCTACGTCTATAACATGGCACAGTGTAACAGAATATACCATCCCTGTTGCACGTTACTGTCCCCAGAGTCCAGTTACAACAGCTGCGTCAGTAGACTACGTCTATAACATGACACAGTGTAACAGAATATATCATCCCTGTTACACGTTATTGTCCCAAGAGTCCAGTTACAACAGGTGCGTCAGCAGGCTACGTCTATAACATGGCACAGTGTAACAGAATATACCATCCCTGTTGCACGTTACTGTCCCCAGAGTCCAGTTACAACAGCTGCGTCAGTAGGCTACGTGTATAACATTACACAGTGTAACAGAATACATCATCCTTCTTGCACGTTATTGTCCCAAGAGTCCAGTTACAACAGGTGCGTCAGTAGCCTACGTGTATAGCATGACACAGTGTAACAGAATATATCATCCTTATTGCACGTTATTGTCCCAAGAGTCCAGTTACAACAGGTACGTCAGTAGGCTACGTGTATAACATGACACAGTGTGACAGAATATATCATCCCTGTTACACGTTATTGTCCCAAGGGTCCAGTTACAACAGGTACGTCAGCAGGCTACGTCTATAACATGACACAGTGTAACTGAATATATCATCCTTGTTGCACGTTATTGTCCCAAGAGTCCAGTTACAACAGGTACGTCAGTAGGGTACGTGTATAACATGACACAGTGTAACAGAATGTATCATCCTTGTTGCACGTTATTGTCCCAAGAGTCCAGTTACAACAGGTACGTCAGTAGGGTACGTGTATAACATGACACAGTGTAATAGAATATATCATCCCTGTTACACGTTATTGTCCCAAGGGTCCAGTTACAACAGGTACGTCAGCAGGCTACGTCTATAACATGGCACAGTGTAACAGATATATCATCCTTGTTACACGTTATTGTCCCAAGAGTCCAGTTA
The DNA here is from genome assembly GCA_030765045.1 of Tenodera sinensis. Classification (NCBI taxonomy): domain Eukaryota; kingdom Metazoa; phylum Arthropoda; class Insecta; order Mantodea; family Mantidae; genus Tenodera; species Tenodera sinensis. Next base: position 228,971,478 of record CM060961.1, read on the forward strand.
CAACAGGTGCGAGAGCACGCTACGTGTATAACATGACACAGTGTAACAGAATATATCATCCTTATTGCACGTTATTGTCCCAAGAGTCCAGTTACAACAGGTGCGTCAGCAGGCTACGTGTATAACATGGCACAGTGTAACAGAATATATCATCCTTGTTGCACGTTACTGTCCCAAGAGTCCAGTTACAACAGGTGCGAGAGCACGCTACGTGTATAACATGACACAGTGTAACAGAATATATCATCCGTGTTGCACGTTATTGTCCCAAGAGTCCAGTTACAACAGGTGCGAGAGCACGCTACGTGTATAACATGACACAGTGTAACAGAATATATCATCCTTGTTGCACGTTATTGTCCCAAGAGTCCAATTACAACAGGTGCGTCAGTAGGCTACGTGTATAACATGACACAGTGTAACTGAATATATCATCCTTGTTGCACGTTATTGTCGCAAGAGTCCAGTTACAGCAGGTGCGTCAGTAGGCTACGTGTATAACATGACACAGTGTAACTGAATATATCATCCTTGTTGCACGTTATTGTCCCAAGAGTCCAGTTACAACAGGTGCGTCAGTAGGCTACGTCTATAACATGACACAGTGTAACTGAATATATCATCCTTGTTGCACGTTATTGTCCCAAGAGTCCAGTTACAGCAGGTGCGTCAGTAGGCTACGTGTATAACATGACACAGTGTAACTGAATATATCATCCTTGTTGCACGTTATTGTCCCAAGAGTCCAGTTACAACAGGTACATCAGTAGGCTACGTCTATAACTTGACACAGTGTAACTGAATATATCATCCTTGTTGCACGTTATTGTCCCAAGAGTCCAGTTACAGCAGGTGCGTCAGTAGGCTACACCTATAACATGACACAGTGTAACTGAATATATCATCCTTGTTGCACGTTATTGTCCCAAGAGTCCAGTTACAACAGGTGCGTCTATAACATGACACAGTGTAACTGAATATATCATCCTTGTTGCACGTTATTGTCCCAAGAGTCCAGTTGCAACAGGTGCGTCTATAACATGACACAGTGTAACTGAATATATCATCCTTGTTGCACGTTATTGTCCCAAGAGTCCAGTTACAACAGGTACGTCAGTAGGCTACGTCTATAATATGACACAGTGTAACAGAATATATCATCCTTGTTGCACGTTATAGTCGCAAGAGTCCAGTTACAACAGGTGCGTCAGCAGGCTACGTGTATAACATGACACAGTGTAACAGAATATATCATCCTTGTTGCACGTTATAGTCGCAAGAGTCCAGTTACAACAGGTGCGTTAGTAGGCTACGTGTATAACATGACACAGTGTAACAGAATATATCATCCTTGTTGCACGTTATTGTCCCAAGAGTCCAGTTACAGCAGGTGCGTTAGCAAGCTACGTGTATAACATGACACAGTGTAACAGAATATATCATCCTTGTTGCACGTTATTGTCCGAAGAGTCCAGTTGCACCAGGTGCGTCAGCAGGCTACGTGTATAACATGACACAGTGTAACAGAATATATCATCCTTGTTGCACGTTATTGTCCCAAGAGTCCAGTTACAACAGGTGCGTCCGCAGGCTACGTGTATAACATGAGACAGTGTAACAGAATATATCATCCTGGTTGCACGTTATTGTCCGAAGAGTCCAGTTACAACAGGTGCGTCAGCAGGCTACGTGTATAACATGACACAGTGTAACAGAATATATCATCCTTGTTGCACGTTATAGTCGCAAGAGTCCAGTTACAACAGGTGCGTCAGCAGGCTACGTGTATAACATGACACAGTGTAACAGAATATATCATCCTTGTTGCACGTTATTGTCCCAAGAGTCCAGTTACAACAGGTGCGTCAGCAGGCTACGTGTATAACAAGACACAGTGTAACAGAATATATCATCCTTGTTGCACGTTACTGTCCGAAGTGTCCAGTTACAACAGGTGCGTCAGTAGGCTACGTGTATAACAAGACACAGTGTAACAGAATATATCATCCTTGTTGCACGTTATTGTCCCAAGAGTCCAGTTACAACAGGTGCGTTAGCAGGCTACGTGTATAACATGACACAGTGTAACAGAATATATCATCCTTGTTGCACGTTATTGTCCCAAGAGTCCAGTTACAGCAGGTGCGTTAGCAGGCTACGTGTATAACATGAAACAGTGTAACAGAATATATCATCCTTGTTGCACGTTATTGTCCGAAGAGTCCAGTTACAACAGGTGCGTCAGCAGGCTACGTGTATAACATGACACAGTGTAACAGAATATATCATCCTTGTTGCACGTTATAGTCGCAAGAGTCCAGTTACAACAGGTGCGTCAGCAGGCTACGTCTATAACATGGCACAGTGTAACAGAATATATCATCCTTGTTGCACGTTATTGTCCCAGGAGTCCAGTTAAACAGGTGCGTCAGTAGGCTACGTCTATAACATGGCACAGTGTAACAGAATATATCATCCTTGTTGCACGTTATTGTCCCAGGAGTCCAGTTAAACAGGTGCGTCAGTAGGCTACGTCTATAACATGACACAGTGTAACTGAATATATCATCCTTGTTGCACGTTATTGTCGCAAGAGTCCAGTTACAGCAGGTGCGTCAGTAGGCTACGTGTATAACATGACACAGTGTAACTGAATATATCATCCTTGTTGCACGTTATAGTCCCAAAAGTCCAGTTACAACAGGTACGTCAGTAGGCTACGTCTATAATATGACACAGTGTAACAGAATATATCATCCTTGTTGCACGTTATTGTCCCAAGCGTCCAGTTACAACAGGTACATCAGTAGGCTACGTGTATAACATGACACAGTGTAACTGAATATATCATCCTTGTTGCACGTTATAGTCCCAAAAGTCCAGTTACAACAGGTACGTCAGTAGGCTACGTGTATAACATGACACAGTGTAACAGAATATATCATCCTTGTTGCACGTTATTGTCCCAAGAGTCCAGTTACAGCAGGTGCGTCAGTAGGCTACACCTATAACATGACACAGTGTAACTGAATATATCATCCTTGTTGCACGTTATTGTCCCAAGAGTCCAGTTACAACAGGTGCGTCTATAACATGACACAGTGTAACTGAATATATCATCCTTGTTGCACGTTATTGTCCCAAGAGTCCAGTTGCAACAGTTGCGTCTATAACATGACACAGTGTAACTGAATATATCATCCTTGTTGCACGTTATTGTCCCAAGAGTCCAGTTACAGCAGGTGCGTCAGTAGGCTACGTGTATAACATGACACAGTGTAACTGAATATATCATCCTTGTTGCACGTTATTGTCCCAAGAGTCCAGTTACAACAGGTGCGTCAGTAGGCTACACCTATAACATGACACAGTGTAACTGAATATATCATCCTTGTTGCACGTTATTGTCCCAAGAGTCCAGTTGCAACAGTTGCGTCTATAACATGACACAGTGTAACTGAATATATCATCCTTGTTGCACGTTATTGTCCCAAGAGTCCAGTTACAACAGGTGCGTCAGTAGGCTACGTGTATAACATGACACAGTGTAACAGAATATATCATCCCTGTTGCACGTTACTGTCCCCAGAGTCCAGTTGCAACAGGTACGTCAGTAGGGTACGTGTATAACATGACACAGTGTAACAGAATGTATCATCCTTGTTGCACGTTATTGTCCCAAGAGTCCAGTTACAACAGGTACGTCAGTAGGCTACGTCTATAACATGACACAGTGTAACTGAATATATCATCCTTGTTGCACGTTATTGTCCCAAGAGTCCAGTTACAACAGGTGCGTCAGTAGGCTACGTCTATAACATGACACAGTGTAACTGAATATATCATCCTTGTTGCACGTTATTGTCCCAAGAGTCCAGTTACAACAGGTACGTCAGTAGGGTACGTCTATAACATGACACAGTGTAACAGAATGTATCATCCTTGTTGCACGTTATTGTCCCAAGAGTCCAGTTACAACAGGTACATCAGTAGGCTACGTCTATAACATGACACAGTGTAACTGAATATATCATCCTTGTTGCACGTTATTGTCCCAAGAGTCCAGTTACAACAGGTACGTCAGTAGGCTACGTCTATAACATGACACAGTGTAACTGAATATATCATCCTTGTTGCACGTTATTGTCCCAAGAGTCCAGTTACAACAGGTACGTCAGTAGGGTACGTGTATAACATGACACAGTGTAACAGAATGTATCATCCTTGTTGCACGTTATTGTCCCAAGAGTCCAGTTACAACAGGTACGTCAGTAGGGTACGTGTATAACATGACACAGTGTAACAGAATATATCATCCCTGTTACACGTTATTGTCCCAAGGGTCCAGTTACAACAGGTACGTCAGCAGGCTACGTCTATAACATGGCACAGTGTAACTGAATATATCATCCTTGTTGCACGTTATAGTCCCAAAAGTCCAGTTACAACAGGTACGTCAGTAGGCTACGTCTATAATATGACACAGTGTAACAGAATATATCATCCTTGTTGCACGTTATAGTCGCAAGAGTCCAGTTACAACAGGTGCGTCAGCAGGCTACGTGTATAACATGACACAGTGTAACAGAATATATCATCCTTGTTGCACGTTATAGTCGCAAGAGTCCAGTTACAACAGGTGCGTTAGTAGGCTACGTGTATAACATGACACAGTGTAACAGAATATATCATCCTTGTTGCACGTTATTGTCCCAAGAGTCCAGTTACAGCAGGTGCGTTAGCAAGCTACGTGTATAACATGACACAGTGTAACAGAATATATCATCCTTGTTGCACGTTATTGTCCGAAGAGTCCAGTTGCACCAGGTGCGTCAGCAGGCTACGTGTATAACATGACACAGTGTAACAGAATATATCATCCTTGTTGCACGTTATTGTCCCAAGAGTCCAGTTACAACAGGTGCGTCCGCAGGCTACGTGTATAACATGACACAGTGTAACAGAATATATCATCCTTGTTGCACGTTATTGTCCGAAGAGTCCAGTTACAACAGGTGCGTCAGCAGGCTACGTGTATAACATGACACAGTGTAACAGAATATATCATCCTTGTTGCACGTTATAGTCGCAAGAGTCCAGTTACAACAGGTGCGTCAGCAGGCTACGTGTATAACATGACACAGTGTAACAGAATATATCATCCTTGTTGCACGTTATTGTCCCAAGAGTCCAGTTACAACAGGTGCGTCAGCAGGCTACGTGTATAACAAGACACAGTGTAACAGAATATATCATCCTTGTTGCACGTTACTGTCCGAAGTGTCCAGTTACAACAGGTGCGTCAGTAGGCTACGTGTATAACAAGACACAGTGTAACAGAATATATCATCCTTGTTGCACGTTATAGTCGCAAGAGTCCAGTTACAACAGGTGCGTCAGCAGGCTACGTGTATAACATGACACAGTGTAACAGAATATATCATCCTTGTTGCACGTTATAGTCGCAAGAGTCCAGTTACAACAGGTGCCTCAGCAGGCTACGTGTATAACATGACGCAGTGTAACAGAATATATCATCCTTGTTGCACGTTATTGTCCCAAGAGTCCAGTTACAGCAGGTGCGTTAGCAGGCTATGTGTATAACATGACACAGTGTAACAGAGTATATCATCCTTGTTGGACTTTACTGTCCCAAGAGTCCAGTTACAACAGGTGCGTCAGCAGGCTACGTGTATAACATGACACAGTGTAACAGAATATATCATCCTTGTTGCACGTTATTGTCCCAAGAGTCCAGTTACAACAGGTGCGTCAGCAGGCTACGTGTATAACAAGACACAGTGTAACAGAATATATCATCCTTGTTGCACGTTACTGTCCGAAGTGTCCAGTTACAACAGGTGCGTCAGTAGGCTACGTGTATAACAAGACACAGTGTAACAGAATATATCATCCGTGTTGCACGTTATTGTCCCAAGAGTCCAGTTACAACAGCTGCGTTAGCAGGCTACGTGTATAACATGACACAGTGTAACAGAATATATCATCCTTGTTGCACGTTATTGTCCCAAGAGTCCAGTTACAGCAGGTGCGTTAGCAGGCTACGTGTATAACATGAAACAGTGTAACAGAATATATCATCCTTGTTGCACGTTATTGTCCGAAGAGTCCAGTTACAACAGGTGCGTCAGCAGGCTACGTGTATAACATGACACAGTGTAACAGAATATATCATCCTTGTTGCACGTTATAGTCGCAAGAGTCCAGTTACTACAGGTGCGTCAGCAGGCTACGTCTATAACATGGCACAGTGTAACAGAATATATCATCCTTGTTGCACGTTATTGTCCCAGGAGTCCAGTTAAACAGGTGCGTCAGTAGGCTACGTCTATAACATGACACAGTGTAACAGAATATATCATCCTTGTTGCACGTTATAGTCGCAAGAGTCCAGTTACAACAGGTGCCTCAGCAGGCTACGTGTATAACATGACACAGTGTAACAGAATATATCATCCTTGTTGCACGTTATTGTCCCAAGAGTCCAGTTACAGCAGGTGCGTTAGCAGGCTACGTGTATAACATGACACAGTGTAACAGAGTATATCATCCTTGTTGGACTTTACTGTCCCAAGAGTCCAGTTACAACAGGTGCGTCAGCAGGCTACGTGTATAACATGACACAGTGTAACAGAATATATCATCCTTGTTGCACGTTACTGTCCCAAGAGTCCAGTTACAACACGTGCGTCTATAACATGACACAGTGTAACAGAATATATCATCCTTGTTGCACGTTATTGTCCCAAGAGTCCAGTTACAACACGTGCGTATATAACATGACACAGTGTAACAGAATATATCATCCTTGTTGCACGTTATTGTCCCAAGAGTCCAGTTACAACACGTGCGTCTATAACATGACACAGTGTAACTGAATATATCATCCTTGTTGCACGTTATTGTCCCAAGAGTCCAGTTACAACACCTGCGTCTATAACATGACACAGTGTAACAGAATATATCATCCTTGTTGCACGTTATTGTCCCAAGAGTCCAGTTACAACACGTGCGTCTATAACATGATACAGTGTAACTGAATATATCATCCTTGTTGCACGTTATTGTCCCAGGAGTCCAGTTACAACAGGTGCGTCAGCAGGCTACGTGTATAACATTACACAGTGTAACAGAATATATCTTCCTTGTTGCACGTTATTGTCCCAAGAGTCCAGTTACAACAGGTGCGTCAGTAGGCTACGTGTATAACATGACACAGTGTAACAGAATATATCATCCTTGTTGCACGTTATTGTCCCAAGAGTCCAGTTACAGCAGGTGCGTTAGCAGGCTACGTGTACAACATGACACAGTGTAACAGAATATATCATCCTTGTTGCACGTTATTGTCCCAAGAGTCCAGTTACAGCAGGTGCGTTAGCAGGCTACGTGTACAACATGACACAGTGTAACTGAATATATTATCCTTGTTGGGCGTTATTGTCCCAAGAGTCCAGTTGCAACATTTGCGTCAGTAGGCTACACCTATAACATGACACAGTGTAACAGAATATATCATCCTTGTTGCACGTTATTGTCCCAAGAGTCCAGTTGCAACAGGTGCGTCAGCAGGCTACGTGTATAACATGACACAGTGTAACAGAATATATCATCCTTGTTGCACGTTATTGTCCCAAGAGTCCAGTTACAGCAGGTGCGTTAGCAGGCTATGTGTACAACATGACACAGTGTAACAGAATTTATCATCCTTGTTGCACGTTATTGTCCCAAGAGTCCAGTTACAACAGGTGCGTCAGTAGGCTACGTGTATAACATGACACAGTGTAACAGAATATATCATCCTTGTTGCACGTTATTGTCCCAAGAGTCCAGTTGCAACAGGTGCGTCAGCAGGCTACGTGTATAACATGACACAGTGTAACAGAATATATCATCCTTGTTGCACGTTATTGTCCCAAGAGTCCAGTTACAGCAGGTGCGTCAGTAGGCTACGTGTACAACATGACTCAGTGTAACAGAATATATCATCCTTGTTGCACGTTATTGCCCCAAGAGTCCAGTTACAACAGGTGCGTCAGCAGGCTACGTGTATAACATGACTCAGTGTAACAGAATATATCATCTTTGTTGCACGTTATTGTCCCAAGAGTCCAGTTACAGCAGGTGCGTCAGTAGGCTACGTGTACAACATGACTCAGTGTAACAGAATATATCATCCTTGTTGCACGTTATTGCCCCAAGAGTCCAGTTACAACAGGTGCGTCAGCAGGCTACGTGTATAACATGACACAGTGTAACAGAATATATCATCCTTGTTGCACGTTATTGTCCCAAGAGTCCAGTTACAGCAGGTGCGTCAGTAGGCTACGTGTACAACATGACTCAGTGTAACAGAATATATCATCCTTGTTGCACGTTATTGCCCCAAGAGTCCAGTTACAACAGGTGCGTCAGCAGGCTACGTGTATAACATGACTCAGTGTAACAGAATATATCATCCTTGTTGCACGTTATTGTCCCAAGAGTCCAGTTACAGCAGGTGCGTCAGTAGGCTACGTGTATAACATGACACAGTGTAACAGAATATATCATCCTTGTTGCACGTTATTGTCCCAAGAGTCCAGTTGCAACAGGTGCGTCAGCAGGCTACGTGTATAACATGACACAGTGTAACAGAATATATCATCCTTGTTGCACGTTATTGTCCCAAGAGTCCAGTTACAGCAGGTGCGTCAGTAGGCTACGTGTACAACATGACTCAGTGTAACAGAATATATCATCCTTGTTGCACGTTATTGTCCCAAGAGTCCAGTTGCAACAGGTGCGTCAGCAGGCTATGTGTATAACATGACACAGTGTAACAGAATATATCATCCTTGTTGTACGTTATTGTCCTCAGAGTCCAGTTACAACAGGTGCGTCAGCAGGCTACGTGTATAACATGACACAGTGTAACAGAATATATCATCCTTGTTGCACGTTATTGTCCCAAGAGTCCAGTTACAACAGGTGCGTCAGTAGGCTACGTGTATAACATGACACAGTGTAACAGAATATATCATCCTTGTTGCACGTTATTGTCCCAAGAGTCCAGTTACAACAGGTGCGTCAGTAGGCTACGTGTATAACATGACACAGTGTAACAGAATATATCATCCTTGTTGCACGTTATTGTCCCAAGAGTCCAGTTACAACAGCTGCGTCAGTAGGCTACGTGTATAACATGACACAGTGTAACAGAATATATCATCCTTGTTGCACGTTATTGTCCCAAGAGTCCAGTTACAACAGGTGCGTCAGCAGGCTATGTGTATAACATGACACAGTGTAACAGAATAATCATCCTTGTTGCACGTTATTGTCCCAAGAGTCCAGTTACAACAGGTACGTCAGTAGGCTACGTGTATAACATGACACAGTGTAACAGAATATATCATCCTTGTTGCTCGTTACTGTCCCAAGAGTCCAGTTACAACAGGTGCGTCAGTAGGCTACGTGTATAACATGACACAGTGTAACAGAATATATCATCCTTGTTGCACGTTATTGTCCCAAGAGTCCAGTTACAACAGGTGCGTCAGTAGGCTACGTGTATAACATGACACAGTGTAACAGAATATATCATCCTTGTTGCACGTTATTGTACCAAGAGTCCAGTTACAACAGGTGCGTCAGTAGGCTACGTGTATAACATGACACAGTGTAACAGAATATATCATCCTTGTTGCACGTTATTGTCCCAAGAGTCCAGTTACAACAATTGCGTCTATAACATGACACAGTGTAACAGAATATATCATCCTTGTTGGACGTTATTGTCCCAAGAGTCCAGTTACAACAGGTGCGTCAGTAGGCTACGTGTATAACATGACACAGTGTAACAGAATATATCATCCTTGTTGCAGGTTATTGTCCCAAGAGTCCAGTTACAACAGGTGCGTCTATAACATGACACAGTGTAACAGAATATATCATCCTTGTTGCACGTTATTGTCCCAAGAGTCCAGTTACAACAGGTGCGTCAGTAGGCTACGTCTATAACATGACACAGTGTAACAGAATATATCATCCTTGTTGCACGTTACTGTCCCAAGAGTCCAGTTACAACAGGTGCGTCAGCAGGCTACGTGTATAACATGACACAGTGTAACAGAATATATCATCCTTTTTGCACGTTATTGTCCCAAGAGTCCAGTTACAACAGGTGCGTCTATAACATGACACAGTGTAACAGAATATATCATCCGTTTTGCACGTTACTGGCCGAAGCGTCCGACACACTCGAGCCTGGCTGTCAAGTCCCAAGTTGACTCTGCCCAAGTATAGACTAGCTCAGACGCACTAGCATGGCGTGAAATCAGGACCATGAAGTGATGAAGATGAGCCTTAAATCCACCAGAAGAATCCAGTGCACAGCCTCCAGTCCCAAACAGGCGGACCCTCTTGTTTCACTGGACAGCAGTTCTTACTCCTCTTTCTATAAAAGTACTCACAAAACACTGACCTTTCTTCTCATCTGTTTGCACATTACGGTACATATTTGCATGCAAATTTCTCTATTCTATTATGCATTTTAATTTGTAATGTATCGATAAATATCTACTCATTGGTTGCTACAATTATTTTAAGTAAAAACAAAGACGTTATTGGCTTCATAAGTTTTCAATTTCTAAGAAACACATTGCAAAGAATGAAGGATTAGTTATGAGTTAATAAATCCACAGAAGGAATATCTATTTATTTATTACTGATAAATATATTTACAAGATATAGCATCTCTTACTAAAATGGTGGAAAACTGTAGATGAAGTTTGAAAGGTTTCATAATATACTTGATTATACTGCAACTGTGAGTTTAGAAACAGTGTCGTACAAAGGTTTTAATTTTTATTTTGAATTTTCATGTTTGTGAAATACTACATTTTATCTATACTAATACCTTCAAAAGTATAAAAAATACCTAACAAACATACTTTTAAGCACTTTTCTAGTCCATCCATTCTTACACCCATTCATTCATATTCAATACTTGCAGGAATATGAGAATGATAGAGTTATTAGTTGAATGTTATTTGCAATTATAACACGCGAAGGGCACAGTTGCTCCATTAGTTCAATCCTTTATTCTGTAACCTTTGGATAACTGCTTTTTATTCTGTACTTTTAACACCTGATTTTGTCACGTCACCCTTTAATCTGCACCTGGTCAATAAGACACTCTCTTTCGCAGCTGACAATATGCTGTTGGGGAAGTGTGGCTGGGTGCTGTAATTGTCCCTGGATTAGGATGGGGTGCACCCAGCTGAAATAATCGGTACTTGCCTATTTGACGACTGTGCAGACTCTTTTGACGAGCAAAAGCTTGTGCGTCAAAAACAGCCATTACTCAAACTTTGAAGAAAATACTTTAAAATATTTTAAGGTTTCTATAATAATATACTTTGATGTGGCGCCATAAATTATTTGTTCTATTGTAATGAGGGCAAAAGAATATAACGTGACTGTTTTGTGAAGATGTAATGCGCCATCTATTGGAACTTTATAAAAGAGAAATAAGTTTATCTATGCGTGTTAGAGCAGGTTGACATTTCAAGTATTCAAAAATTAAGGTACATAATGAGTTGTTAAATGCATGAATGGCGTTGTGACTGAAGGCATTATAAATAGTGGAACGTGACAGGGGAACGGAGAAGCACGTGGCACTGCGAGGTCAGTATTTTTCCATGATGCTGTAGACATGTTGGTAAACCTGCTCTGGTGCGTTGTTGGCGAATGCAAAGTCGATGTGTGTGAAGCCCTTGTCTTGGGTAAATTCCAGCAGCGCTACGTTGGGTAGCTTGGAGGCTAACATCTTGGAGTCCTGCAAACAAACAATATTAATTACACTTCAGTGAAGGCATCGGTGTGAGGTAAAGGGTAAAGGTAGGAACTACCCGTACAACCGGAGCAGGCCGTTTGTGCTTCTACCTTAACCCCTGGGAGGTGAGGGATGAGGGGGGAGACGACAACGGCGACCATCACGACATGGTGGGACCCACCTCCCTGGGCAGACACCAGGGAAGAAAGCTCCACAAGCGCTCAGTGGCAACCCAGCGAACACCGTCGCCTGGTCATGCAGTCCTGAGACAGGTTATATAATGGGTACACGAAATGATTCGCCTACCGACCCGAAGAAACCACGAAAAATATAAGGTCTGAATGGGTGATCGTATCCGGGATCTCCCAAATGTGAACAGCGTACCTTGCCGTGGCTCCATCTCTGTAAAACTAGTTTCAAAATTAATAATTCACACACACACTAAGAAAATATTCATACTCTACGGTTTACTTTTCTCAGAGATTAGATTTAAAAAAAAAAAAAAAAAAAAAAGTCCACCAGCAGTAAAAGCTGAGCTCCCATGCAGTTCTTCCAAGAGATACTGGGATTTCTAAATTCAAAATTAAAATCACCCATATTTGGTTCCACATACAGTGGTGCCCAACTAGAGTTGCACCCTGACTGGCAGGCGTTGTATACATTTCACTCAAGCACACATAAAAAGGTCAAATGTTAGCATTAACAACTTTATAGTTATTGTTTGTTATTCAGTTCAATTTTCATACACAAAAACTTTTTCAAATGGTAAGTCGCTATTTTTTTTTAAAGCAAAGGCCATGGTTTTTGATGTCATCACATCGTACTTAAAACGGGACATTGAGTTGTTTAGGAATACTTTGCCTCACAGTGGGTACAGAAAACCATGTCAGCGCAACACACCACTTTTTTCTCTTAACAATAGGTCATGTTGTGCTTGAAATATCGTTTGTGACAGTTGTAGAAATATTGATACTGTTTATTCCTATACGATCATACCTAAGTTTCACTTGTTTGAAAAAACATGGCTCAGTAGTATGCTCCCTGTTTAAAGGTGGTTGTTTTGAGTTACCTCTGGGCCGGTTATGAAATCTCCCTCGCTGGCGAACAAAGCAACAGGTGCAGTTATCTTGGACAGGTCATACTCCGGGGGAGTTGCTCTGCCATACTTGTTCATATTGCCGGAGGAACCGTAGTCAAACATTTGGAACTTTCCTGCAACAGATGAACAAATTAGAGATAGTGAAAAATAATAGTAGTAACGTAACCGTTGTACAGCTCCAAAAAACAATGTTCAACTTTGTGATGACCAGTTCCGAAAGTAAGTCTGGTCGTACACCATGCTTTGTGTTTCATTGCAATGGTTACTAGTATGTCTATGATGTGTGGCCTTGGAGCCTGATTTGGTGTAGTCTCCACGCGCTGCAATTAGAGCTGCTAAAACTGTGGCACGGGATTAAACATATATGGAATATCCTCCTGGGAGATCTCCCTCCACGCAGTTGGTACGCGAGTCCACAAATCATTGACACTGGTTACTGGAGGGCCGAGCCGAACAAGTTGCCGACGGGGACATGTCAGGTGAATGCTTAGGCCAGGGAAGCGTTCCTTCCAAGGAGAAGGCTTGCACATTTCTCGCAACATGTGGCCGGGCATTGTCCTGTATCGGTTGCCATTCAAATTGCCGTCAACTTGTACAAGGTGAGATCGGTTCTTGTAACCTATGGAGTCCTAAACCATCACGCCTGGTTTTGTCCGCTATGCCGCTCAACAATGCAGGTCTCCAGATTGTGCTCACCATGGTACTGTCCAACACATAGTTCGAATAGTACTTGTCTGAAAGAACTATACTCTGCCACTGAGCGTGCCAGTGATGGCATTATCGTGCCCATTGCAGTGGGAGGCGCTTGTGGTTTCTGTATAATGGAAGCCGAAGTAATGTGCAATTAGTCCAATCCGCAGGAGATGGCGATGAATTGTAGATACAGACAGATTTACCCATGTCGCAGTGCTCCAGCGTCGACCTAACGCTGTGCGGTCCATTATGGCCATGGAGACAAGAAGCCTCTTCCTGTGCTGTGGTCATATTGCGATCTGCAACCCTCTTCTATGCAATGCTTCCACACACGCATCAGTCATTTCTCGCGTTCAGAATTGAGATTTAGATAACGTTGTGGTTGGGCATTAATACGTGTTTATGTTGAACATCCGGCTTCTCTCGAAGAGTAATCTGTGTGAGTTGTCCCCCGTGGTCCAGGGGTAACATGTTGGTCTCTAGTTACCGAGGTCGCGGATTCAAACTCGGCGGAGTGTAATGGATTTTTTTGAGAAATATCCTTAGTATGCCTTCCTTTGGAAGGAAAGTTAAGCCGGTGGTCCATCGTGGAGTATTTATGTCACGTAAAAATAATTCTAAGCCTCTGAGCAAAATTAAGCATATTTCACGTAGAATGCGGAATGCGACCCTGGGAACCACAGCAGTTTAAAGAGAACCATAAATAAAACTAAACTTCTTTTTTGTAACCTATGCGAAGTTTTATCTCAAATGGTCACTAGCTTCGCTGAGAATGAGCGTTGGTGAACTGTTCGGTTCTTATTGTGAACAGCTAGAAGGCCGATGAGCAACCAGCCGTACCCTATAGCTACCATTCCGGTCCAATTGCATGGACATTTTAAGAATTTTTGCTACAGACACTTGTTCTCATGATGTTAAAATACTACCATATGCCATACTTTAGTGTGGTCTTTTCATCAGAAACCTTCTTTACAAATAGTTAATATCATGTGACACGATAAATAGGTTCTACAATGAACTTTAAATATACTACCATTTCAGATTTTGACATTTTCTTCTTAACTCAACTGAAACTTTCTTACCGTGTCGTCTTTAATTCTAGGCAATGTTTTATACTATGAAACATGACGTAAATGGTCACGAGATTTCTGTTAGGTGCTAGAACTAGATATAAGACTTCAGAATATAGAGAGAGTGTGTATATTTACCTGACTTCACACCTTGCAAGTAGTGCACTACACTCTTAGTGGAATCCGATTCTGGAATGTGAGCCATCAAGACAGGATAAGTCGTCTGGAATCATAAATGTTTATGTAGTGATCTATATCTACTAAAATTATGTGCTCAGAATCTATTGTGGTAGATAATTATTTCACAAATGAAAAGTCCTATTCTTCCTTTTATATTGTCTGTAAAATAATTCCAAAATGCTGAACACTGTTAGGGTTAGGAATGTTTTTATTGATATGATTACTGGAAGAGGTGGTTTATTGGAGGTATGACATAAATAGGGAGCCCTAAAATTAGGATTTTAGAGGGTACTCTGAGTATTACATTTGGATAACGAAACTCCCTCTGATTTCGCGGATGTGTGTTATAAGCATAATTGTTTCCCTCCTTTAGAAACATTTGACACATTTTGGGTATCAAAATCTGGCATCATTTGTAAATTATGACTATTTCCAAAAACAACAGAAACCCTAGCATATAAAGCAGCACTCAATACTTTGGATAAAACCTTACGCACATTATAATATGTGCAAAGAGCATAGGTTAGCCCACTCCTTCCAAAAACTATCCAAACCTTATCTGGTGAATTAACTTTTAAGCTACAGTAAACGATGAACATAACTCCAATAGGTAGTGACATTTGTAAACCCTTATGTGCATGTTTTAAGTATTTGCCCAATATGTTTAAAATTTTGGACGATTAGGATTTCAGTTGCAGTCAACAGATAAATATAGACGATAGATGAATATTAGTGCCGTGGACGTTTGAAGGGACACGATGTTTCTAGTTTTATTCTTTCAGAAATAGGACATGCTGGAATGACTACTTTTTGGTATTATTTGTAGGGATTTGAAGTGGGCGTCTGTAGCCCTGGACGCTAACTACAATTAAGAGGGTTATACTCACACTGTTGAAGTTTCCGAATTCGTTTCCATCGGCAATTGAGATCACTAGAGTACAGAATACTGCAGTTAGCTCTGTGCCGCACCAGGTCTTCCCCAGGAAGCTGAAAATATCTTTGACGGTGACGGGCAACATAGATTGGTAAGGTACCAGTTCCCAGCCAACCTGTAACATTTCCCCTTGCTTCACTACAATCTGTATTACATACCAAAGACAGAAGTGGAGTAGATCCAAGGCCATCTGCAACACAGATATGCTCCGTCAGAACACAATCTGTGTCATCTAATGCATAGAGTCCTTGCCCACGAACTTGACAATATCTGATGCTGAGTGGTGTTATGGATTAGTGAGGTATAACGTCCCAGACTCTATGTAGCACACACTCATAGCTTCAGTCGTTGACAAAACAATCTAAACATGAATGGTTGAAATTGTACACTTACCTCCGGAATTATCCTGGACACCATTCCCAAGGGACCGGTCATGTGTGCCGTGAACGTCACGGGGGCCAAGGCTATCATGATTCTGACCTTTTCATTGATCCAGGGGTGCACGGACAAACCCACGAACAACGCTGTGTTGCCCATCGAATGTCCACACACAAAGACTTTGTCCACCCCTGTCTTGTTGAGCACGTAGCTTATAGCTGCAGGCACGTCGTATGTTCCCATATCGTCCCAACTGCAAAGGAAATCAGGCTGATGTATTGCCGTGAACATGCAACAATTGTAAGACCGGACGCTTTCACGCTGGTTTACTATCCTATTGTTAAGTCCATCTTCAGCTCAATTACTGCTCTGTGGCAATCATCAGGATGAGTGAAGAAATTGTTGAAAGAGGAGGTACCTATAACTTGTACTACATTTGTTTGGTAGTACGGGGTGACCTAGTAAGTGGCATAGACTATCCCAGTTTAGATGTTGTTGGATTTTGTGGTTTTGGGTGTGGGCGGAGCCGTTTTGTATTGTTTAACGCTCGTTCTGCCAACATATTCATTTCATGATGATTTATAAATGTACTGGTAATTGGGACAGTAGATGTATTTGCTAAAGAGAAGGTACGCAGGACAAATGTCAGTTATGATGACTGAGGAAACCGTAGAAAAAACTTCGGTCCAGGAACTTCGGTCCTGGATAGATATGAAGCATGTTTCTGACGCTCAGGGTATTTACGTTGCATTAGTAGCTCTGGTTTTAGTGGACAAGAATAGTATATCAAAATACCGAGGATAACTCGATTAACCAAGTTTAACTCAGTATCAAGAGCAACTCTAAGTTAGCGAGTACAGTTCACTGCTATGGTCCAGAAAGGTGTCTGTGGTAGTGTCAGCGGCGTTTTGCCGTTTGGTAAACGAGATTCACGAATTCATTGGCACTTGTACCAGTACTGGAGGTGTCTGTATGGTGTTGAATGCTCTGACAGATTCCAACTATTTCACAAAGAAGGACTTCATGACGAACCGTGAGCATATTGACGTCTTGCAACACTAATAATCCTGCATGATTAAGCTAGACAGAGTGAGAGATACAGCTGACTTCGACCAGTCCTCCCCATATGAAAATATGTGCAAATGTTTTCCCAGCGAAGTAATTGGGAATTTACACTGCTGGAGAAAACTGTGGGATATTTTCAAGCTGTGCCTGTAGGTTAAGGCGTTACTGGTCGTGAAAAAAAGATTCTCGACCTCCGGAGACACTTCATGTATTTGGTGTGTTTTGTTAACCACAGAGCAGCAGCTATTTGGTAGTTGAGTGTTGTGGAAGAAATCTCACAAATGGTTTGGGATGGCTTTAATGTCTTGCAAAAACAAGTATTAGCATCTGGAAAACCTTCGATGGGAGAGACAGAAAGATAAGAGGGAGATTTGCAACTGAGCATTAAATCATGATTACACACGGCTCAAACGCAGTCGCTACGTCGT
Organism: Tenodera sinensis; assembly: GCA_030765045.1. Taxonomy (NCBI): domain Eukaryota; kingdom Metazoa; phylum Arthropoda; class Insecta; order Mantodea; family Mantidae; genus Tenodera; species Tenodera sinensis. Next base: position 228,989,164 of record CM060961.1, read on the forward strand.
TTCTTAAATGGGCCTCAAGGCAGGGTACTGTTGGTCATAGGTTACGTTCTTGAGTCGTGCTGATGGCAGACAGACAAAGAAGTGACATAAAGCTGGTCTTGGCCTTATTAGACAGCAAGCCATAAATACAAGTTGTAACAAACTGGTGGTGATTACCTCGTATTCCAGAAATCAGAACTGGTGGGCTGCAGTCTGACGTGAGCCTTGGAATAGGAGTTTCCGCGCATCTCGACCATCCACACGTCGTACCCCATGTCGGCCAGATTGTACCCTGCTCAATTCCACACAGCGGTTAGTGACGGGAGCACGCTTAAATACATACACATATGTAGTATAGGATAATACTTGCCAATTGCTTTATCTGGTCCCAGGAAGAGATATTCGTACGTGTTGGAGAACAAGGCTCTGAACAGCACTACCACGTCCTTGGAGGGTTGAGCGGGCTTATCCCTGCCGTGGGGAATACGATGTATTGTGATGAGATAGCCATCCTCTGTTTCCACCACGTACGTCTCCGCAGGATATCCGTTCTTGGTCAGCAGCTGTGGCTGTAACATATTAAAACAGTTGTTGATGGATCGTGATGCGGAAGTCATCCTATTTCCGCCACATGCCCCTACATGGGATAGCCATTCTCCTGTCCAACCACTGGGACTGGACTACAGGCTGAAATATTAACACTCAACCAGAATGTGTTGTTTTGTCTAATGCGCATACATTGCAGGTTTTAATTTCCATCGATTTTCTTGAATCTACGTAGAAGCATTGGCACTTCTGTATCTAATTTGACTCATTTTCAGCACCGCTCAAGGAATATAAGAGTTAGGGATGTGCAATAGTTACATAATTCCTATACCATGAAGCCGAAATTGTGAACGCCATAATTACGGACAGAATACTGCATCACATGGCGGAATTAAATAATCAGAAAATATTAAAATCGTTACATATATAAAGTTACATGATCTGGGAGATTAGTTGTGACTAAAATTGTCAAAAGGCACGAAAAGGTACAGACAAGTCATTAGGGGCGAGCTTCAGGTAGTCGAGCGGGACCTGGTAAGACCAGTTTTCCTGGAAATCGCTCAGCGCCGGTGTGAGCCGGAAAACAAGGGATGGTCGATTCTTTGAAACCCTGTTGCTAATTAGGAAGTGAAAGGTACAGAGAGCGTCATAACGTACGGAGTTGCCTGCGAGAACCCGGAGAGAAAGGGTCGTTTAGTGTGGCCCTCCAGAATCCGACGGCGATTCTGCCCATACCGCCGAGCGAACATCTCAGCTACGGGACTTGTATTCCGGATCCTCAAGTGTGAGGACACATTATAGTTAATATTAACAATCTTCTGTCTTAGTAAAGACACGGTAACGACTCAACTAATTTAATAACGATCGGAAAATCTCACGCTTTCTTATTTTGGTGAGAATAAAAGTGTTTCAACGAAGTTCTGGTTTTATTCGCAAACACTCACGCATACCCTGGTGTTAAGATCACATGCCAGAGCAGCCGGAGCAGAAGACATCGGAAAGCAGCAGTCGGAGTAGGAGTACAGAACGGAGGGAGAAGATTCGACATCAACCAGATCAACCAAATTCTAATTTCACAAAATTGTTTTCCTTGCGTAATGTAATTATTGAAAGCGGCGGCACCTACTATGCTGGAACAAGGTTTACTCCTAAAATATTGATTAGTTTTAACGATACTAAACGATACGATAATTCAATTATGTTACTTTTATTTTAAAGCCTAAGCGTTGTTTCAAGGAAACTAGCAAAACGATATTTCTATCTGATTAAGTATTATTATGATCTTTTTTTTCAAATTAGCAGAGTAAAATTCTATAGGAATTTTCACGTCATGAAGGCGCAACGGGTTCTTATGTACCATGCTTCTCTTATGGAAGAATCAAGTGCGCCGTTGCCAAATCGACTAAGATAAAGTATGAACATAGATTTCGGTGTGAAATGTGTCGAAGAATACTATGGTATTATATAATTGTACATTTTTTAAAATAATGAACTCTACAATTTTGTTGAAAGCAAATTTTTAAACATCTTTCTCGCTCCAAACGTCTAAACATGCTTTTAATCCGAAATAATTGCAATGAAAAAAATCTTGATTATTCGCTTGCTTTTATAGGCCACGTTGGTATTTAGATTATATCAATATGTCTAAACATATTTTTTTTAAAAAAAAGTTTAAAACAGTGTTAGGATTCTTCGTTTATACAGTGGAAAATGTTGCTGGCCACTTCTCGTTCTATTAGTCTACGTAAAAACTTCCAGCGACAAAGTTGTCAAGGAAGTAACGAATTCTTTATATACATATAGAACGTCTCCAGTACCAAAGTACATATCCATTCATTAATTACCAATAAAAGGCAAATGTTTGCAGCGCACAACGCATACTGCCGACCTGGTCCTCCTGTCTTGCACATGATGAAAACCAGATGTGTTGTGACAGTTGAAGAGCCGATAAGGGATTGTACTTCTGTGGAGGTTTTCGGGAATCTGAGGGGTGAGTGAGTTTTACAAGTTCTCTGGTAATCGTGTGCATTGTATTTGAGTGATTTTAGTGTACAATGGATCGCAGAAAAAAGGGCAAAATTATTAAAAGTGGCGAGCGAAAAACAATTCTTAGTGTATGATTATTGAAAGAAAAAGAACCCCGGACACAGTGGCTCGTTTATTGTTAGTGAGCTTCATAAGGCGACTGATGTAAGTAGATTAAGAAAATAATATAAAAAGGGTCCCATCACTACACCGCGCCATACATACAAAACCAGCAGGAAGGTAAAATATAATGGTTTTGAACGCAAATATGACACAAATTTCATGAATTTCTATTTCAAAATATTCCCCCTGCAATTCTGACCGTGTTGAAAAGTAAATGAGAAAAAAAAAAATATATATATATTGTTGTTTAACGACGCTGTCAATTGCCAGCATCACATCAGCGTCGCCGGTGTGCCGGAATTTTGTCCCGCAGGAGTTCTTTAACATCTACTGACATGCAGCTGTCGTTTTTAAGCACACTTAAGAACCATCGGTCTGGGCCGGATTTGAACCCGCGACCTTGGGATCAGCAGGCCAGCATCTAACCAACTGAGCCACCCAGACCGACAAGACGATGAGGACTTGCCATATTTTAAATATTCAACCTTTTATTACTTAGGTAAGAAAATGGGATTTGATTTTGAAAAGAGAGGAAATAAATCGCTAATGATTGAGAGAAATTATATTATAGTGTGGCGACATTCGTATTTACGGAAAATAAAGCAAGCAAAGAGGGAAGGAAAATCGTGTACCTCGATGAAAGCTGGGTAAATGTAGGGCACACTGTATCAAAAGTTTGGAAGCACAGGACTATAAAACATCCTAAAGAAGCGCTTTTGGCCGGGCTATCCACTGGTCCTGAATCCCCTACTGCTCGCGGACCACGATTTGTAATATTACATGCCGATGACACGATTTTTACAGGCTGCAAAACTTGCTTTCTTGGCGAAAAAAGCTTCTGTTGATTGTCATTATGAAATGGACAGCGATAAATTTAAACAGTGGTTCAGGAACCAACTAGCAAAACCGCGGTAATCGCGGCGGCGCAACACACGTGGCAACGCCGTACTGATTGTCCATAAGAGCCATTGTGCCTTCATAACGTGAACACTCCTTCAGACGGTTTTACCATAAATAATTTTTGTCAGAAAAAACGTTATTCAAAATAGGAACGCAATTTTGGTTAATTACCTAGATTTGTATTGAGTAACATGCACTAAAAGGTTTATTTAAATCTCTTAAGGAGTTTTTGAGTTCTCAAATTGAAGCTTTAGAAAATGTACTTTGCGGGAAAGGAACTTTAAAAATTTGATATCAAATTTTAGGCGCCTTTCAATTATCTATAACATAGTGCACTATCCTGCAATTTAAGTCATTGTTCTGAACTAATGGAGATATTTAAATAATTCGTTTTGAAAATAGACTTATGTGTACCACGTCCAATAACAGTTTTTAAATGCGATTATTTGGACAATGTAAGCTGCATCTACTCCCTTAATATTTTGAGGCCCGAATGTATGTTATTGGTCATTGCTTTCGAGTCTGGTGACCGCCGAGTCAATTCCATCTCAAGCTGGCAGTGTTCAATTTTGTCGGGATCAGAGTAATATAAGTCAATTTTCGCATCGAACTCGATCGCAAATTTGTGATCCTTCAGATTTGTGATTTTTCAGATAATTTAGGAACGACGAGAACCAATTGTCCTATTAGCTGATGCTTTGCAAAACAAGTACGTTAAAGGAAAAGTTTAACGATTATTTAAAGGGATTGTTCAAAAGGGAGGCGATTAAGTCAGGATGTGAAACTTGAGACTGCATTGTCGCAACACAGGACTCTTCTAAGACGCGCACAGGGTTATTCAAAATTATTATCGGGGTTTTGTGATTTTTCCTTCAGAAAACGTGGAAAATATGTCATTCTTATTGTTGTAGTTATGGTTAGACAAACTCTCAAAGTTTTGTTCTACATCAACTGTAGTGATATTAGTTGCCACCAGATGGCGGTAACAGTAGTGTTTAATAAAATGGCCATTTTTGGACAAAATACGGGAAGGAAGGTCCCTCTGACAACTCTATTCGCAGATGGTACGCACAGTTTCTGAATACAGGTTGTTCGTGAAGCAGCGCATTGGAACTATCACCGTTGCCATGTTGGCTCGTGTGTGGGAAGAGATGGACTATTGAATACACGTGTGTAGAGTGACAAAAGGCGCACGTATCGAGCATTTGTAATGGACGTTTTGGTACTCACTCCTGACTGCTGATTATCAGGCATCTCTTGCTGAAGACAGTAAACACGTGCATCTATTTGTTGCTTCGGGCATCTGCGCGAACTTACTTGTGTTCCTTCTGGGACATAAGCATAGCCACGTTTCTTTGACCATGTGTTTTTGGATATGCTATTGAAATTCATGCACCATTACGAGCGTCGCTGAAAGCGTTTTGAGAATGAAGACAGTAACATTTTTAAGAATTGGACTTCGTCATTGTATCTTTCAAAGTACAGTTCTTTACATTGTGCACAAGGTCTCATCCATTCAAAGCACCTTTTAAATGCCGAACGCAATTGTCAAATAGTTTTCTGTAAGCAAAAAGCTAGAATTGTTTTCTTTCATTGAGGGGTATGGGGACGATGACACAGGTATTTGGCCCCTGACTCTTACAGAAAATGGGTTGGCCTATGGTGCAAATAGGCAGTATGGGGAATATCTATGGGGCAAACTGTTATGTGCTGCAGTTATCCGACTGCTTCCAAAAAAGATCGCCTTTGTCGTGAGGTTGGCTGCACTTTGACACATAAAACCAGCCAGTTACATTCACAAGGAATATTTAATGAGCTTTAATTACTAATTTATAAAGTCATCACTCATCTCCAGGAGGAACCCGACCAGCTTGTTACTCACCACGTTGAGATAAATGTCGGCGTTCTTGATATCCCCCAAAAGATGTGACCTGTTGTCGCCGGTGATGTGCCCGAATATGGAGTCGGACTGCTGTTGATTGTCCTTACCCAGCAGTTTGTCTATTCCTTTCTCGACCCCGTTCTTGATCTTGTCAATTCCTTTCTCGACCCCGTTCTTGATCTTGTCTATTCCATTCTCGACCCCATTCTTGATGTCATCCAAGATCCCACCGTGCACCAGGGCGAGGCTGAACAGCACTAGCGAAACTGTTGCAATAACCCTCATTGTCTGTAAACAATGTAATGTATTCATATAGATAGCGGCTAGTTTACGTTTCTTCTTGCACTAGATGAATCAGCTGTTAGAATCTAACCTTGTTTTGCTTGTACACCATGGTCTAAATAATACAATTATTAGCAGGACAAAAACTTGCGAGCTTTGTGCTCGACTGTGTATGAACTGTTATGTTTAGTGATGCCAATTTAGTTGTTTTTAAACTAAATCTGGTCTTTCTGGGAAGACCTTTAGTTGTCAAAGTTTATAAATTTAACATTGCTAGCATAGGGATTTAGTTGTTTGATAAACTGCATTTGGTTGGACAGAAATGTTTTCAACATTGACAACACAGAAATTTAGTGGATTTCTTATTTTTGTCTGGTTATTTTTCTTGATCCTCTATTGGCAGCACTGGTTATGTTGTGATTGGTTGCGTTGTTGTCAAGGTTAAGTAAGAATGAAAGCATGATTCAACTTGAACTCTTCCTTTTTGTCTGAATTATTTGTATTTTATGTATTCCTATGGCTTTTGCAAACATTTTAGGGTAATATTGTTTCTTTAATAATATTGAGTGACATTGTCCTTTTGAAATATTTGCTGCTTTATGATTTTGTTCCTAGCATGGCGTTTCGTGTTTGAAAGTTTGTGGAATAATATAGTTGTTGTTTTCACATGTGGCTACATCTTAGCACATAATATAAAAGGCGGTGTAAGTGGAGTATGGATATGTTTCTTATAGGCTTCTACACCGTTGTACCTAATCCGACATGATCTTTAACACAACACCAAAATTACTGCCTAGCTTAAAGTTGAAAATACTTCTCCATTCCACACAATCATTTTATTTTATGTAGTGCCGAGGAATCTTCGCGAAATGTATCAGTGTCAACAATAGTCAAGCAGCTTGAGCATTGCCAACATGAGAATAATTACTGATGTTCTCACGGACTCAGCTGCAGTCTCTAACATCTATCGTGCAGTAATAACATAAACACTTGCCTAGTTCCCTGTGTACAATAAACAAGACAATATTGATGCTCTTTACAGGGGTATTATTTCTTCCCAATAATATTTCCTCTATAAATATGCGGGTTGGGCAAGTGCGATTTAAGGCTACATTTTGTAAGCAGGTATAACCACACCAGTTATTTCTAACAACTGTATAAAACGAGAGCCGTGTGAGCGAGGGATTAGATAGCTGTTATAAAAAAATTAGTTATGTATTACATTCACATCAGTTTCTCTGCCCATTTTTACTTTCTCTACTGGTAAGTAGGGGAAGTATTGTATTCCACCCAAAAATTCGATGTCGAGATTTCACCGGAAATATATGTTTTGAGACTCCCTGATTAAAAAAAAAAAAAAATAGAAAAAGTTCCGTGTGTGTGTGTCTGTCAGTCTGTAACTCAAAAACGAAAAGTCGGTTAAAAACCAAAGTTGGTATTTAAGTTTAATGTCTTTCAAGGATGCGACACGAAGATTTTGAAGAAAATAGCCCCACCCTAAACTACCCTTTACATGGAAAATTTTTCGAAATTTTTGATTTTCTTGAAAATGGCTCCAACGATTTTGATTAAAATGCCATATGTTTGAGATATTTACATAACAAATAAAATGTATATCAAGAGGACCTCAAGCCACAGTATTGGCGGTTGCACTAAGTCCTGCGTAACTTTGTACAAACACTCATTCATACCTTCTACTAATGGTGTGCGTAGTAGTAAAAATGGTGAGCTCATTAAAACACGAATGTAAACCAAATAATGCTTTTATTAACCAATTCTCAGATATTTGTTACTATTGTTTTCAATGTTGTAATTTTAACGTATTAAGATGCTAGGTTGCCATTCTTTTCCTTCTCGTGATTAGTTGTGAGTATAAGACTGGCTTGGTGTGTTTGTTTTGCAGCCCACACTATTTTAATTTGCTTAGCTCCCGTACAAAGTGAGCTAGTTTCAGTTCACCCCCCCCCTCCCAACAGATGGTTTCAAATATTGGAGGTTTGAAGACCAAGCAGATTTTGAACCCTTTAAAACATATTAAATAATGTGAAACAGGCCACTTACCACTTGAAGAAATAAGCCTGGTTATGTTGTTATAAGTCCTTATATAGCGACTGCTTGTTCTGGCGAGTTGTTGAAACAGATGTGAGTGTAAATATGTAACCTTGATGACGCGGGTGACAAACAAAACATATGGGCCATTTTTTCGGGGCTACAATAACACCAATCAACTTGCTAAGGAGATAGGTGAAAGACATTAACCCCAGTGTCTTCTGAAAATTCTCTCCAGTCCAAATGTAACTATATATATGGTGGCAAAAACATCCTTCACTTTTTATTGAGCTATTTGTTTATTTATTTACCACTAGGGGAAATATTTTCGACGATGTACGTGCCTTGACAATTTTACCCTAACACTTTTGGACACAAGTTGCGCATGCCCAATAGCCTTGTGTTTCTTTGGAGACATTTAAAAATATTACTTAACACACTTAAATAAGTAGTACCTGGGCGACCGAGCTTCGCTCGGCGTTTTTCGCCTCTGTTTTTGAGAAATCTTTTAATCTTTTTTGTGGGAAAAGATAGATAAACCTGAAAGGAAAAACGTTAACTAAATAATCATTTTTGTCGCAAATGTTAAGAGTCAAAAAGTACACTGTGAATGTAATATGCAGCATTTCTATTTCAAACATGCACAAAATTGTATGACTTATTTGCAGAAGAGTGAGTAAAAAGAGATATGAATGTGTTACCTAAAAGTGAGTAGAGAAAACACTGTGAATGTAATATGCAGCATTTCTATTTCAGACATACGGAAGATCGTATGACTTCTTTGTAGAAGAGTAAGTAGAGAAAGAGTTGTGAATGTATTACCTTAAAGTGAAAGGAGAAAGCAGTGTGAATGTAATAACATTTCTATTTCAAACATACAGAACATGGTATGACTTATTTTAAAAAGTGGGAATAAAAATTAGTTTTGGGGTAAACAATGTTTTTTATGGAAAGTTGTTTATACAAGAGTGAGTAGAGAAAAAGATGTGAATGTCTTACCCAAAAGTACTTAAGCTGAGAAACCACTGTGAATGTAATATGCAGCATCTCTATTTCAAACATGCACAAAATTGTACGACTTATTTGTAGAAGAGTGAGTAGAGAAAGAGATGTGAATGTGTTACCTAAAAGTACTTAAGTAGAGAAACCACTGTGAATGTAATATGCAGCATCTATTTCAAACATACAGAAAATTGCACGACTTATTTATAGAAGAGTGAGTAGAGAAAGAGATGTGAATGTGTTACCTAAAAGTACTTAAGTAGAGAAACCACTGTGAATGTAATATGCAGCATCTATTTCAAACATACAGAAAATTGCACGACTTATTTATAGAAGAGTGAGTAGAGAAAGAGATGTGAATGTGTTACCTAAAAGTACTTAAGTAGAGAAACCACTGTGAATGTAATATGCAGCATCTATTTCAAACATACAGAAAATTGTACGACTTATTTGTAGAAGAGTGAGTAGAGAAAGAGATGTGAATGTGTTACCTAAAAGTACTTAAGTAGAGAAACCACTGTGAATGTAATATGCAGCATCTATTTCAAACATACAGAAAATTGTACGACTTATTTGTAGAAGAGTGAGTAGAGAAAGAGATGTGAATGTGTTACCTAAAAGTGAGTAGAGAAAACGCTGTGAAAGTAATATGCATGTATAAAAAAATTTAACCAAATCTTTAGAGTCGTTTCTGAAACACCGGGAATATATATACAAGAATTGCACTGTAGAAGCGGGAATAAAAAATGTTATTTTTTATGTAAAATCGCGTTTTTTCAGGAATTACACATATATAGATGAACTTAAAAAGCAAAACTCTATCTGAATACAAAATTTGATGGAAATCGTCAGAGCCGTTTCCAAGTTGCGCGGAATATATTGTCACCACGCCCGCCTCATCTGATTGCCTACACTGGGGAGGGGGACCCAGCCAGTCGCCTGCCTGGCCTAACGACCTGCCGCCAACAACAATAGGAGCGTACGAGACAATAGCTATTACATAGCGGTGCGGTTTCTGGACCGTTCCGCCACAGGCACTCCCGAATATTCTACCTCCAGAACTTTCCCTCTGTCTTAGGACCTATATAAGTCGCTGCCAAGCACCGGCCAGGAAGGAAACAGACGTAGACGAAGCGTTGAGAAGTCGTGCCGTCTAGCAGTTTAATCTGACAGTTCTTATTTGTGATTCGGCAGTTGTTCTGTTGCTCTGAGCTTGGACAAAAGTAATCTGAGTGTAACGTTAGCACCACACCGGTGACACTTAGATTGCGGAAGTGGAAACACGAGTCAGCAGTCGTAGTGGTCTCCTGCCCGAACAAGAGATGGCGCTGGTGGCACTGCTAAACCCCGAAGAAAAATCTGATTGGCTGATTCAAGTTTTGAAGTTTTGTAACGAAAACAAACGTTCTGGAACTTCTGGAGACGTGAGCCATGTTGCATGTTGGTAAAATAAGTTTTTCGTCGCAAAATGATCTTCGACAGAGAGGTAATTAAACATTTGCATTATTTCTACTTAATATATGTGTGTTTAAAATTGGTATTCTATTAATGTTGGTGAAATACGTAGCAATTAGGTGTAAGATGCTTTTAACAGGTTATTGTTATAGTGGAAGTGTTGACATTGTATTTTATTGATAATTGTATTCATTTGTATTTAATTTTCAGCCACGCAGAAAGTGGGATATGCATACGGTATATTCCTTGCAGCATTGCGGTGTAAATCTCCAGTGGAAACTAAAGTTAGAATCTGAAGGTACGTTATTTATTTCCAATAAGTTTTAAGAGCTGCTTACTGTACCAGTGATATTGAACGAAGGTAGTGTATTTGCCAAAACGTTTATCATAGCTTTTCGTGCACATGTGGCAGTTACTTGCACCCATTTGCTGCACAAGTTGTAAAATACATAATTGACCTTCCCTTAGATGTGGAATAGTAATCAAAATTGCAGGATATTATAAGAAATGTGTATTTTAAAAAAAATTACACGTTGGTTGTTGTGCAAAGTAATAGGCACATGATGTTTTGACTAAGATGAGGTTTTGTGAAATATGTATACTGTCTATTCGATTAGACGAGAAGTCAAGGAATGGTATAGAGCGTCCAAGCAATAGCGAAGTAGTGCATAAATGCATGAAATAGCATGAGAATAGGGATGTAACCTAGAAAATATATTAGTGGTCCATTAGAAACAAATGAATTCCAATGCACAACATGAACCTCCACTTTGCTAACGATATGCTGATGGATAATATGCATTTTCGTTCTGGTTTCCATTACCTTGTGGTTGTTAACCAGTATTTGTACATTAAACATTTTCTAATAAATATAATACCCTTTTGTTTAAATTCTTCAGTTCCCTTACCTATCACCACTTCACATATTTTAAATTACATTAATAAGCAAATGCAGCAATTACACAACCACATCAGAAAATACAAACGGATGCAACAAACTGCGGATAATAGAAATCGTGCTCATCATAACCTATTTCAACAAATATAGAATTGTCATATGAAACAACGAACAGTCATTGACATTGCCTTCAAGACTTGAGTGTTCTGTTATTTGCCGAACCAAACCAAATTTACATAAATGAATTTATATGTACATTAACATACAAGTATATTAACATATGATTGATATTTTAATGAATGCCTATAAATCAAGATAATCATACTCTTGATATCTAACTCTCAAGAGGTATTTGCCAAACTGTTAACCAAATTATGTGTTTAATAGAGCATATTGATATTATAATAATATTGGCTAAAGTTGTCACGAGAGTGTTAAGATTGCAAACCTGCGACCTTTGATAGAAAATGTATTACTTGCTAGATAATCATATTTACAACTGCTGAAATTGTTTATAACTAAACTTAGTAGGTGAGCTACAAAAAGAATGAAGTTGTGCACGTTTTATCTGAGCAGCAGACTGAACTGTTTCCGCACACTGTGCACTCTGTCACATGACTACAAATGCCGATAACTTGATTCATCTTGAATGTAGCTCGACTGCTAAGCCTAATTATAATCCTCTAAAATTATCTATATTTTAAATGTAAATATGATAAAGACCTTGCCCTTCTTTACCCAGTTCACTTACATTACTTAGACTTTCGTTACACATAAATGTTGCTATTCGTTGCATTGTTTTTTGTTTATTTCTATGATATGTATGGTGGAAAGTTGGGAGTTATAGGCATTTCTGTGATTGTGGGTGTATAACTTCGCAAGCTGTGCCTTTTTGGTGTCCAGTGCTGGTGCTGAATATAGTGAAATGGTGTGAAAGTGTTAAATGACGTGAAACTGTTAGAGGACATTTGTTGTCAGGCTAATAATGATCTAGTGAATGACTAAACAGGTGTTCGCATATGCAGCAATAGTGTTGTATATAATGTATGCAGAAACCTCTTTGTGAGGTTATTAATTGTTATTAATTGTTATTAATTACAAGCTTAACCGTAATATGATGTATAGCATAATAAACTTCTTCATAAATTTTCAACATTTTCTACTTGGTATCGCATTCCGATGAATGGTATAGCATCCCAAAACTGCCTTGAAAGGCTTTACTTACCAATGTTATTGAAGGACTGTTGTCCATACGCACCTCTTTAGGAAACTATCCATCACTTGCCGCAGTTCACGTTGAGAAATGTTGGTAATTTCCTGACGGATGTTTTGTTTCAATTCTTCCAGGGTATGTGGGTTTGTCTTGTACATTTATGCTTATTTTATTTTATAGAGTGTCCCCCCCCCAAAAAAAAAAAAAACACCGACAACGCTTAAGCTTTTTTATTCAAATTCCCTTTCAAGTTTTTCCACATATTCATGTATTTATTTGGAAAGTGTAGGGGCACAAGTTAACGATTCAGTGTTTATACGCCCAATCATAATTCATTCATCATTATTATTATTATTATTATTGTTGTTGCTGCTGTTGCTGTTGTTGTTATTATTATTATTATTATTATTATTATTATTATTATTATTATTATTATTATTATTATTATTATTATTATTATTATTATTATTATTATTATTATTATTATTATTATTATTATTATTATTATTATTATTATTATTATTATTATTATTTGCATTTCATTCATAAACTGCTAAGCTATGAATTCTGAGTGATCTTTATGACACTTTGTGTAGTGACGTTTTACATTGCGTTTGAACGTAGTAAAGCTTTCAAGAAAAGAAGGCATCTGACATTTTCCCCTTGAGGCGTAACAAAAAATTGCTCCTATTCTTTCTTGTAAACATATACACGCTTTCTTGGGTTCTTTTCTTGTTTAGAAACTCTCATTATACTCTTTGTTGCAGTAATGCGGAATCTGCAGCTGATTAATGCGTTCAGTCGTTTGATTGGTACGTGGTGAGGGGGGGGGGAGGGTTAGTTCCATGACCTTCCTCCCCTGAATTTGCAGGGCTGGCAATCACGAGTGCCACTTTGCGGATTACTGAGCCAGGAGATGGCCTCGAGTTTAGCCAGCGCGCTTGCGCATCTCTAAGACAAGGGAGTTACGATTGGCAATTAACGCCGCTGCTGGAGTTAGTGCAATGTAACTCCACCAGGATGTGTACCCATGGATCGTGCTGCTATCTAGCGACAATCAATGCGACGTGTAAGACAGATTCGTGGTTAACCCTATAGGGCGAGGTGTGACATACAGTTTGCTAAGGTTTGAGGTTTCTTCGCTGAAATATTAACAATCAAACAAAAAATTGATGTGCTTGATATGACTTAAGCACTCTTGGGAAAAAAGCGGAAAACCGAAATGGTCGAATGCTCTTTGGGGATCTAGCGGCTTCTATGCTTTTTGCAAAAGAACATTTCAAGTGTTATAATAAACAATAGCGAGAAATCCGGTGGAGGCAAACCATTGAAGCATACCCAGTTATGGGCTTACAGATAATTAATATCCATAAAAATTAACTAACAGCTCCAGGCTAGTGTCTTGTAATTTATAATTTGAAACGATTTAGAATGAACATCTGTGAAAGCCCAAAAATTCTATATCAAAATTTCACCGGAAATATATGTTTTAAGGTTCCCTGAACCCGCCCCCCCCCCCCCCCCCCCGAAAAAAGAAACATTTTTAGAAAAAGGTCTGTGTGTGTGTGTGTGTGTGTGTGTGTGTGTGTGTGTGTTTCAGTCTGTGGTCAGCATAATTCAAAAACGAAAAGTTGGTTAAAAATCAAAGTTGTTATTTAAGTTTAATGTCTTTCAAGGATGCGACACGAAGATTTTGGAGAAAATTGCTCTACTCTAACTTACCCTTTAGATGGAACATTTTTCGAAAATTTTGATTTTATTTAAATGGGCTCTAACGATGTTGAGTAAAATGCTTAAGATATGTTTTATTATGTTTAAGATATTTTTATGGCAAATGAAATGTATATCTTGAATTTTCTGGCTAGTCCTGTTTACTCTGGATGACTTTTGGATAACTGGTAAACCGTAAGAGATAGACCAAATCTTACTATACAAAAAAGTAGATCTTGCTAAAACACAAAATTTATGTCTAAATAAGTTTTGTTTGACAAAAATGCAATTAAGGTTATTTAATATATTCAATAGGTAGTTGGTTTTTAATATTTTATTATCTCGTGCTGTTGTGTGACGTACAGACGCTGGCGAACATTGCTTATGATAGAACTGTGTACGTAAGGGCATATATACCAACAGGTCATGTGTTGACTTGTTATGGATAGAGGCTGAGTAGCCAAATGACAGAGAAATATTTACCTTATTCACTATACGCGACTTGCGTAAAGCTCCACTCGCACCAAACACCACCATGTCTGTTTACATACTGACGGCATTAACTGCTCAAATGACCTCTGTCTTTGAACCATTCTTATCATCCTTCCGCTTTTATTATCACATTCTTATTTTGCGGGCCTTTTTCTGAATGAACGAATATGTACCTAGACGTGAATGGCAGCTCACATTCCAGGGACCACAGTTCGTATCGGACACATATCTATTTGGGCCCGGTATTATAAACATAGGACCGCCTCCGTAGCGCAGCGGTAGTGCGGAGGACGCGGGTTTGATCCCTGGTACCACCGTTGGTGGTCTTGCGCGGGGTGCACTCAACCCCGTTAGGTCCATGAAAGGCCAATTGAGAGGCTATTTGATAAAGAAGTAGCGACCCCAGGTCGCGAAGCCAGTTCTGCACCTCGCTCATAACGCCTGTAGAGGTGGGGGACGCAGCGGTCTAGCGGTAAGCTTTGGATCGCAAACGGCTGTTGCGCTAGGAGTGTATATTATAAATGTTGTTTTACAGGAAGTTAAACCAAAAGTAGTCGTTTTATAAACTTGTTAAGTTCAACCACATTGCAATGGTGTTCATGCGTGAAGACCGAGAAAAGAATACGATCGTTAATTTTCTTCTTCTTCTTCTTCTTCTTCTTCTTCTTCCGTTGGTAGCCGTGCTAACTTACAAGACATTTAAAACATTCCGAAATAATGGTCATTAGTGTGTTAATTGAGGTGATTATTCCACTCATACGTCACTTGGTTGAAATCAACCAATCACGCCCATAACAGTTTCAACAAATGACGGTCTATGCTCGTGAACACTTTCATAGTTCATTTTCACGCCTTCCAAATTTTTATAACAACCTCCTCTGCTTTTCTTATCATCAGGTTAGACGGAAAATGTATAGTCCTCTGACCTTGAAGTGGGTACCTACGCGCATAAACATTGCGCTTGTATCACTCCGCCAACAAGCACGTGTTGTTCTCTGCGCACAGCTGTTATCGCAACACTGTAGCAGTGTGAGGTTAGAATTGCACTCGGCTCATATTTATTAACAAACTACATTAACTAATGAAAGAAATTGGTTAAGAAAAGTTATGAAATGTAATTTAGTGAGTAAACCTGAATCGTTAGAATGAGGCCCGACACCCTCAGATCTCAGGTAACGTCTCCACACAAACAGCTTCCCGATCAAATATCACATTGTCTTTCTTTTTGTAAACTGAAACCCAATGTCTTTCAACAATGTATGGAGCGTGGTTTATCTACAATTTGGAAGATCTGGCGCTTCACTGTTCATTATCTATAATAGGAGGCTCGTTGTTTAAAAACCAACTATGCATTTTAAAGTGAATAACACTTAACAATCATCCACTTTGCCTAAAACATTGTGGAGTGAGTAGAGAAAGAGATGTGAATGTGTTGCCTAATAATGAGTAGAGAAAACAGTATGAATTTAGTGCTCAGTATATCTGTGTCAAACGTACACAAAGGACTTATTTGTGGAACAGGGAACAAAAATGTATTTGTGTGTGTGTGTGTGTGTGTGTGTGTGTGTGTGTGTGTGTGTGTGTATGTGTATGTGTAAAATCGCTTTTTCCAGGAAAGACACCTATATAGATAAACTTAAAAAGCAAAATCTTATCTGAATACCTTTGATCCAAATCATTAGAAGCGTTTCAAAGATACGCGAAATACATTTATATATAACAATCGCTCGTTTAAAGATACTAGATTTCAGTTTATACCTTCTCGTTGATTTCTGTACTAGGCGGTGCCGAGTTGGACGTAAGGACTGTCTGAATCTGTTTAAAAAGTCGTGATCATTCTATGTCTGAAAGTGATTCATAATATCGATTCTTCAAATATCTTTCACCTGTTATGCCGAAATAAATAGGTGCATTAAATTAATCATTTGGAAAGAATTTAGAAATAATAGTCATAATTTTCAACAAAAATTAATGGTGAAAACGAAGTAAAGAGGGGATAACCTCGCAAATTTAAGTGAGTGAATAGTTTGAACGGTTTTAAAAGCGTCACTTTAGTCATAGCAAACGGTTACTCTTCGCTTATCTGTCGAAGTGAATTTCTTGGAGCGTATAAATGTGTGGAAACCAACGGACACACAATTATCATCGTGAAACTTATTTTAGGTGTATAACTGTGAGCACAGTTTTATTTGGCTGGTGAATTATATTATAATAGACGTACATTGCTCGGCAACGTCTCAGTGGAAATAGTGAAATGATAGAAGCTTTATTAAAACAAATTCTCATCACAAATAATGTCCTTTTCTCAAAACACGACCCACGCATACCCAGATAGAGAAACCCCATAGCTTTATCGGCGGCAAAGGACTGACTAAAGGAGACTTCGAGGCGGCGTGAAGTATTGTTGCTTCAAACAGTTATCATTGTGTGACCTATAAAATACTCTAGAATTCGGCATCAAACTCGTTGAATTTACGATTGGTTAACCATGCTTCAAAGGTCAAACCAACGTAATGTGCAGATGAGCCCACCATCCAACAATATAGTGGTGTTAAGGTGTAGATGGGTTCCAGTAAAGTGTGTGCAGAACTTGCCAACTGTCTGCAAACGTGCTCCGTAAACTAACACAAGCACTATGTATTGTAAAACAACTTTATACTTTGTAACATTATTGAATTGACAAACAATGTGTCGCGACATGACACATAATAAGTTAAAAACCTAACTAAAATTGTCAGTTTTTGGCATCTGTCTCCCATGAATGATATATGTAATGTGGTTAGTATTCCTCCATGATGTTGTACACGTGTTGGTAAACCTGCTCTGGTGCACAGCTCCCAAACACGAAGTCGGAGTGCGTGAAACTCGGGTCTTCCGTCATCTTAAACACTGCTACATTGGGTAGCATAGAGACTAGCGTCTGCACGTCCTGCCAACAAACAAACAAGTATCATAAGGCGCACAAAAATGAGCCATAATGTGTAGAAAAAGTTTTACAATGTGCGACAATATATTTTTTTTCGTAACAAATTTACAACTATGCCTAAAATATACCTTGTAATAATAGTAGGAGTATGTTCTCGAATTTGTTCCCGTGTGTGAACTTTAAGGAAGTTGATCAAATTGCGTAAGCTTACACGGCCGATGTCATAAAGCTGAAAATGATTATCCGGGCTTGTGGGCCGCGGTCTAGTGGAAAATCTCCTTCCAGTTGTTTCGTCAGTGGTGTGACGTAGTCTCGGCGACCACTAATACGGAGCCTAGCAGCTACTGCGTGTGGTGGAGGCTGCCGCCCTGGGGTACCAGGACAATTATACCGCCGCGGTCTCTCTGGACGTTGAGAAGGCATTCTCTACGACCTGGCATGCCGGTCTCCTCAGGAAACTGATCCAACTGGAGCTACCCACACGCCTAATACACCTGTTACACTCATACCTAAAACACAGATCCTTTGTGGTCGCAGTTGCGGGAACCAAAACTACACGCAGGCCAATGCGAGGCGGAGTCCCCGAACGTTCTGTACTGTCCCCCACGCTCTTTAGCGTCTATGTGGCCGACATTCTAACTGAGCAGCACGTCAACATAGCCCAGTATGCTGACGACGTGCTGCTATACTGTACAAACATCCTCGCAGGACCTTCCTCCCCATACAGAGACACCTCCACCTCATCCAAGAGTGGTGCTGCAGGCGTTGGCGATTCTCCATCAACCCGGAGAAAAGCCACGCCATATTTTCACCAAACGCCGCTTTCCCGCCAACTTCCCCACATTTACATACCTTCATAGAAGGATCGAGTGGGTGGATACCATCTCCTGCCTGGGAGTGAAGCTAGATAAAGGCCTTACCTTTCGGGAACACATCAACCACCTGTGGCATCGGGCCGGCGGGGCAACCGCCTCGTTGTATCCCATGTTGGGGTCGGGGAAGCCCATTCCCTTGAAGTTACGTCTTTTTCGGGCTCTCATTATCCCAGTCCTCCTGTACGGCTGCGAAATCTGGGGCATGGCCGCAGATTTCCATCTCCTGCGTCTGTAGCGTATACAGAATACAGGACTTCGAATAGTATATTCTGTATGCCGTAGATTCCCTTCGAGACTACTGCACGAGGAGGACGAAATTAGGCGCCGGGCAACCAAATTTTACGACCAGATTCCACAACACCGGAGCGCCCTGCTTAGGTCTCTTGGGGACTATATCCCTAGAGAACGCACGCTTGTGCGACACCGGGTTCCCCGCATGGCTTGCGGGCACCCCCGGTAACAGAGGAGCCTCTCCAACTACAGCGCAAGCTGAGCTCCTTACAGTCCTTCCAAGAGAAGCTTGGAATCAAAATTCAATATTTCAAACCTCCATATTTGAACCCACACACCAGCCGATGAGGAGCATAAGACTATGCTACCTCCTTACATCCTACAACCCTAATATCACCAGTCATCCTGCAAAACCCCACATCCTGTCATAAAGTGGTCAAGCCCTATAAGGGCAGGTACACGCATGACACACCTCGAGCTGTTCTCAGCCTGCCAGCAGATCGACCGACCGAACGACCGACCGACCGACAAGGAAGTTACTCCAGTTTACCTCTGGGGTGGCGTAGATGTCTCCCTCGCTGGCGAACAAAGCAACAGGTGCAGTTATCTTGGACAGGTCATACTCCGGGGGAGTTGCTGTGCCATACTTCTTCATATTGCCGGAGGAACCGTAGTCAAACCTCTGGAACTTTCCTGCAACAGATGTACGGAGGAGTATAAAGCAATGGTACATCACATCAAACTACCTAGTAGACGTGACGTCATACTGAACACAGGGATCCTGAGCCGTACAGTTGACAGTTAGTTGCCTGCTGTGCGTTCTGTGTTTATTTTCTGCTCTGCGCTATACAAAGTTCAGTATATCAGAATAATCACATGCTACCACGTTGAAAACGTTAGTGCAAGAATTTGGTACAAATAACATCACTGTGAAAACGTATAATGGAAATTTTGTCATTCTAAGTTTAAAGACTTCATTAGGAAATATACTAAACGGGTTAACAAACAGACGAATGACCAGATAATGTAAATTATCATTTTCAAGTTAAAGTTCTTGTTTTGTAATTGTTTCGATAGTAGCTTTATTAAAAGCAACTATAATAATTTATAATTGAAATGTATAGAACTAATCATACCTCAACAGTGTCAATATTGGCGTGCTGCTGCTGGTGCTTCTGCTTCAAAGCCGAAATTTTTAGTTTTGATGATACACGTGTAATGTGTACTTTATAAATCACGTCTGCTATTACAGCCTTGACTGTGACGTTTACAGTTCCAAGTCACCAGTGCACCGTGCACACATTGCAAGCAAATATATATATGTCCTTACTCTAGCACTGGGTTTTCCAACAAGGCTGAATCACCTCATACAAGTTACAAAGGACAATGTTCTCAAGCTTATAGCGCTCATTGGAAAGTCCAGATCTGTATTATCAACAGTGAGACGTTAAGAGTAAAGCTTGCTTGACACGAGGAGGCACTAAACCGACATTTGAAGCGAACAGGACCGCGTTTGTATGAACGACTTTTAGAGTAACTATATGTTCTTTATATTCACCATATTATAGTTAATACGACCGTAATTCGGAAAGTAATGTCCGAATCGCTACACCTCATCGAATTTCATACGGACGTTCAAACGCACATGCGCACCGACTCTTGGCAGGCCTTGCACGTAAAGCGTAGTGTTGCAGTGTGCTGTTCTTAGTGTCGGTTTAAACCGTTTGAAACAATTGATGGGCTTGTCGACTATGATTGTCAAGGAACGACAGATCAGTGTAGTGTATGGCGATAGGTGACAGTTAAGTGTGTAAGTAGACGGGACAATGTCCAAAATGAACCACGATCAGGCCGGCCGTCAATAATTTGATCAAGGAAGAAACGATCCGCGAAGATCGGTGATTGATAATTTCCATTGTTTATCCAACGACTGGTTATCTTCACAGACTCCTATGAAACTGCACATTGAAGATTGTGGAATGTTGCAACTATGTAGAAAATAGTGAAAGAAGCAAGGACTTAAATAACATAACCGTTTGCAACTATGTTTTATGTGTACAAAACATCGGAGCTCATTTTACGCATTGCCCTCGTAAATAGCATGAAAATGATTTGTATAGTGTCATCCTTCTTTGTTGTGCTGTTCACGTTTATAGCTGTGACAGAATTCACGACATGACTACATAGCAGTGCACTGGTGTTAATTATTATCAGTCGTGATACCGCAGCAGAGTCAAGGACAGTTAGAACAGAACAGCTGTGATTTGCAAACTTACTATACAACACAACATGACTTGTCGTTCTGTATTTGAGGTTTGTACTAGCGTTAGCGCTTCGTTAACAGCTTTAGAAAAAATAAAGTGACATAAAAAGGTAACTAGATTTGTCATTGGTTATAATATAGATGATGAGTGTTTATTTACCTGATCTCACACATTGCATAAAGTGTGCAGCAGTCTTAATGGAATCTGACTCTGGAATGTGAGCTAGTAATGCAGGGATCGCCGTCTGGAATCACAAACGAGACATAGCGTTAGAATCTATATGGAGTGCCATAGATTAGATGCTCCTTGGATGATCGTAGCCAAGGAGCTAAGAAAAATAACAGCAGAGTTTGAAAATGTTGAAGATTTCTTGCGAGAAAGGCAGCTTTGAGTGTGTTTGGGAATTTGTCTATGTGAGAACAAAGCTAAGTGAATGTAAAAGTAAAGAAAATGAACTAAAGATTATGAGTAAACTTGGAGAGTTTAGAAAAAGGCCAAGAAAGAAAGCTTAACTAAAGTGCTCATGTGTTAATTTGTGTTGCGTGAGGCAATTGTAAATGTTCGAGAAATAAATAACGGAAAATTGAGAATTTTTGCAGTATATATGTCCTTATATTAACATTAGTACCTGGGCGACCGAGCTTCGCTCGACGCGTTTCCTCTCTGTTTTTGAGTAGAAAGAGATGTGAATGTGTTACCTAAAAGTGAGTAGAGACAACAGTATGAATATAATATGTAGCATTTCCATTTCAGACACACGGAATATTGTATGGCTTCTTTGTAGAAGAGTGAGTAGAGAAAGAGATGTGAATGTATTACCTTAAAGTGAGAGGAGAAAGCAGTGTGAATGTAATAGCATTGCTATTTCAAACATACAGAATATGGTATGACATTTTAAAACTGGGGGTAAAAATGATTTTTTGTGTAAAGTTATGTTTTTATGGAAAACTGTTTATAGGAGAGTGAGTAGAGAAAGAGATGTGAATATGTTACCTAAAAGTACTTAAGTAGAGAAACGACTGTGAATGTAATATGCAACATCTCTATTTCAAACATACAGAAAAGTGTATGATTTGTAGAACAATGCGTAGAGAAAGAGATGTGAATGTGTTGCCTAAAAGTGCGAGGAGAAAACAGTGTGAATGTAATAGCATTTATATTTCAAACATACAGAACATGGTATGACTTATTTTAAAACTGGGGATAAAAATGTTTTGTGTGTGTCTGTGTTTGCTTAAAATCACGTTTTTTTATGGAAAATTGTTTATAGAAGAGTGTGTAGAGAAAGAGATGTGAATGTGTTACCTAAAAGTGAGTCTAGAATACATTGTGCATATAATATGCATCTATACAAAAATTTAACCAAATCTTTAGAGTCGTTTCTGAAATACCGGGAATATATATATACAAAAATTGCACTGTAGAAGCGGGAATAAAAAATGTTATTTTTTATGTAAAATCGCGTTTTTTCGAGAATTACACATATATAGATGAACTTAAAAAGCAAGACCCTATCTGAATACAAAATTTGATGGAAATCGTTAGAGCCGTTTGCAAGTTGCGCGGAATAAATATATTTATATACAAGAATTGCTCGTTTAAATATATAAGATACAGGGCGAAAGTTACTGTTTCGGTCAGAATAACCTGTATAGTATATGAAGGCGTAAGAAAAATCAAATACTAACTTTCGTTTTTGTAGGTTTAATCATTTTGTAAAAATGTTTATTTCTTCGGCAATGTAAATGGCAACGTTCGCACTGTGTTGTACTGAACCGGCGCGTGCACTGCGCTCAGATGTAAACAAAGCGCTCCCCCAGTGTGTTTACCGTACCGCTGAGGCGGCAACTACCTCGGGCAGTGTCCAAACGTCATGTGTGAGTGTTACCTGTTCAAGTTATAATGAAGATTTAGTTTTACATAGTTAAGGAAGCAGAAAAATGAAGCAAACGAAACCACGTGTTTCAGGGTTAAAACAAAGGGATATAGATTTTACTAATAATGCGCATCATTACTATCCATTGCGGGCTAAAACAATATTATTTGCTTTTAATGCACCATCAAGGGTCTTTCTGTTCATTTTAGTATGACAATTGCCTTCTTTTTATATGAGTGGGCTGAAATAACTCTAATGATCTCCTTGTCACAAATAACAGACCTGCAACGCCACTGCTTCTTATACATGACGCATGAACGTGTCGCTTGCACGCCATGCGAATGCGCTGGCAGCTCAACTATCAAGGAGAAGATGTTGTGCGACAGTTAGTGAGACAATAAATTATTTATATTCATTTTCTTCACGTCCCTACTGAATGCTGTAGCATATGGGAATACAGCAGTTGCTACTAACCACACCTTATTTACCTTCTAGTCAGTTAGTGCAACGCTAACGTGAAACCGAAATTATAATGCCAATATATATTTGATAATGGAAAGAAACAAAAGGAGGTTCTAGTCAATAGTTAAGGGGAAAACCTAATAAAGCTGAATATGTTAAAGTCTCAAGAATGGAAGTCTAGGCAGATTTAAATGAGTGATAAGGTTACAATTGTTTTTCGTACTAAGCCATAGTGATTCAGCGGGCTGATTCCTATCTTAACCATGACGTGCTCTAAAGTTAGCCAATGGAAATCGCTTCCTTCGTGTTGCTCACGCAAAAACAAATGCAACGCAACAAACACACTCGTCTGGAATCGAGTCGAGATAACGCACGTGCAACTTGGGAGTTGTACGTAAGCTAGCACGTATACATAATTCGGCGGTTGCTAAAGGATGACAAAGTTAAAGTGTTCTAACGTTGTAGTTGAAGTTGCAAAGTTACATTCTATTTAAATATCGTCGGCACTTCTCTACAAATCTGGAAATTTACAAATAAAATGATATGTTGGTTAATTCTTCGTTTGGTTCCATTCCTACCATAACTCACGCATACCCTGTAGATTAGGACCTCTTGCTAGAGCTAGTCCGGGCACCAAACACAAGATCTTATAGGTCTTAAAGGCGACGTCTTCGACGGAGAGGAACGTTTGCGTCAAACGTCACACTTTATAACAAGATAATCCTTTCTAGAGGTGTTGGGGTGACGGCTGGAGGCAGTAAAAGGATGCACACTTTTAGATGGAATTCCAAAATAAAAAAATAAGGGAACTAGAATTAAATCCTTTGGCAGACAAACTTTTCAATTACAGGAACGGATAGAGAGAGCATGTTAATAGAGTGCGTAGAGAAAGGATCCCAAGGAAAGTAATAAACTGTAGGCCAATCGGCAAAAGACCTCTGGGAAGACCAACAAAACCATGGTGAGACATGTTTTGAAGCCGGAACAGGCAGCATTGCCTAATTCTTGGAGTGAAGATGAAGATGCATGGTCGGCGTAACTATTGAGGTTGGCAGTGATCTCCGCTGATTAACAATGTATAGATGATTCTTGTTGCGTAGCTCGGGCGATGAGTGTTCTTATCTCAGGGTCTGCGTAGGTTTTGCGAAAGGATTACACTGGTTTCGAACTCCAACAGATGTATCACTTCTAAATACTGCTGTGAAGAGATACGCTGACCAATATGTATTTCGCGGAGCTATAACTCAGTAGTGCACACAAAATATATATTAACAAACTTTTATAAACACTTTTGTAGTTTACAAACTTCGAACTACTCGTCTCATTCACATCCATCATTATTGACAGATAAGCAAATAGTGACGTTAGAATCACGACAGACGCGACCAGAAGTTTATAAAAATATACGTTGGCTTCGCCATTCCCGCTTTCGAGATTACACCCTCGTTTACTGTTTCTCTCCTTATATTTAGTTGTACTTATTTCAAATCATTACAATATTATTTATTATTAAATGCTCTTCTTTTTTTGTAAACGTTTTAACTGTCTGTCTTTCTCAGTCCTTCGCTTCAGTCTCTGCTCTTAGTGCCTGGCAGGGTTGCCAAACTTTAACAGTAAAATTATCGTACCGACCACTCAAAATTATAGATTTGGACTCCAACTTATCGTACATAATAACCAAACGCTACAACAATAAATGTATCGGCATATCACTTATGAAAATGTAATGTATTGATGTTTATGGTATCCACTTACAAGATTGATGACCTCAATCAGTATTACAACTTTAGTACTTATGTTTCTCGCACTATTCATCTGAAAGTGTTCAACTGTTGCGCATTATACAAATTTGTTGTTGAGAATAAACTACTCGTATAACATCTTCTCGGTGGCTTGCAGATTTTTGGACCCACCACATTCTTTTATAAGATGAGAAGACAGAATAAGTCCATTTACCGCATCTAGCGCCAATCTGTTTGTAATTTTGGTTTTTATTAAACCTAGTTTGAAAAACCTTTCACAAGGAGTGTTTCTGTGGGGAATGAAATCACTGATAATGCAGACTTCGCCAGTTGTTTGAAATCAGTATTTTCACCAAGGTGACATGTGTTTAACAACAGTCCAGAAACTGCCAGTTCAGGAATGTTCTTTATTTCATGCGGGATATCACTTATTCCGAGTTTTCTCCATTGATCATCAATTTTCTGAACAGTGCCTTCTTCATTGAGATTACCAGATCTGGGCACACTGGCAACAAAAGAGTAAAGGGTAGGGCGACTAGTAGGATATGGAATGGTTGTCTTAGAGGGGTGGAGACAGGCCATGAGGGCAAAAGTGGTGTCGCTATTTCCGGTATGGGCCGCGTTTTGTTGCGACATTTCGCCGCAAAACTATGTTCGACTTTTTCAATAGGCGACTGTAAAAAATCCATCCAATTATTCATTGCCTACTCTGACTGGGCTCGCTGTCCCGTCCCAATCGTAATACTGTTGGTTCCTTCTCCTCCAATAGAAAGTCATCCTGCTGCTAGGGTCTTCCATATCCTGTTGAGTGGTTTGCCTGTGTCACGGTTTTGACTGCTCTTTTCTTTAAATATTTCTATGCTTCACTATTTCTTGAGAGAAATTGTCACAGATTGCTAAAATATTTAAATTGTCAAAGTCAATGTGGTGGCTGGTGTTTTGTTGGCCATCGCGGAACATGCAGAAAAAAGTTTGGGGTGGCATAAGAAAAAAAAAGTTTAGAACAAATGATAAAAGAATATTACAGTAAACAATAATGTCGGTCTTTTAATAATGCTCTGTACTAGTAAAAAGAGAAATCTAGTAAAAATCTTTACCCTTTTGATGCTTGGTCCATTTTATATAGCAAGTAATTTTTACAATATTTTCATACAAAATGATAAGTACTGAAATATTTGGTGTAGCAACACGGAACTTTGCATACAAGCTTACAGTTATGTTCTAATTATGTGGTTAATTTTTCACAGTGATAGGTTGATTATTAAAGAATTTGGAATTTTCAGTGCAGGCCTAATCTTTCCGTGTCAGATTTATAGAACCCTAGCACTAAAACTGCTTATCATGGCGGCAAAAAGGTGCGAAATTACCCTGGCACCAGCGACGTAATTACCACGGAAACAAGGCAATAATAACGTCATCACAGCAACAACATAATTGTATCCAACGTGCCTGTAAGAAAACCTGAAATCAGCTCTCACTGAAAGATATGCCAGTAGTGTGCTTTTATTAATCAAACTAACGCCGGTTTTGCTTTCTCCAACCACAAAACGTTTCATATTATTCCCAGTCAATATCGTTAGATTTTGTTGGAATTAATAAGCTCTCAGCATGTCGAACGGGCTACTATCGACATTTTCAATGGTTTTATCATTACCTTCTATTTTCCTCTATAAGTGTTGAATCAAATAAAACAACAATCGTATTACGTCATACATATGCGATATCTGATAGATTATAATTTTTCATTTAGCAATGTTTTAAATAACTTTTGCGTATTTTAATGCTAAAATAACATAAATGGCATGTAGCACAATCCTACGCTGGTTACATAAATATGTATTAAATCCTTAGCAATGTCGACTTCCAAGTTTTTCGCTATAGCATTTAACACTATTTTAACGCCTTCTGCAAGTTCGCACCATTTGACGTTTAAACGTCTGTGCTTCGGACATAGAACAGAAGCTCAACGTTAACTTCATTAAGAAACCTGAAGTTACATGACCTTTTCTATCAGATAAATGAAAACTGTTGCAAAAAAAGCGTATTTCGCTGTAAGCTTCACGTTTAGAATAACAGATATTTTGTTGGAAATATTAACCAGAGAAAATGTAGGAGTGTACTTACAAGGTTGGCAATATCGTACTCCTGGAGAAGTGACGTCATCAAGACAAAGATCTTAGCAGTCAGTTGTGTGTTACACACGCTCTTCTCTAGGTAGCCCACGACATCTACGGCGGTGTAGGGAAACACCGACTGGTGGGGCAGTCGATTCCAAACCACCTGTTGATTCAAAACCTTATCGTATAATGTGCCACAGACAACACACCTGTTACTTCACAATATGACACATACAGGGTGGAAGGGTAGTCTTCACATTCCTTCTAATATGTTCTTTATAGAAGCGTTACAAACAAAAAAGTCTAATGGCATTTTGTTCTTTGATCAGCCGATTTCGAAAAAAATAAATATTTTTTTATCCAACTTGTGTGCGAAGACAACAGTTTGTTGCTTGTAAGATGAGTAGAGTAACTTATTTCTGACAGAGCTTCGGTAGTAATTATGGGACATCAGTCACACAGGATTTCAAAATAATTAATCATTAAAAGATGTGAAGGAATACTCAGAGCAGTTCTTTCAGACGTGAAGTAACTTGACAACGTTGCGTTGGGGTTGGTCAGGGAATTGATCTGGTTTATAGCTGTAAACTGGTCGGACGCTTTCGCTTTCCTGTAATATTTTGGAAGCTAACGCTTAGACTACCAGATGGCAGGCTGAGAACAGCCCGAGGTGTGTCATTCGTGTACCGGCCCTTTTAGGGCTTAACCACTGTATGACGAGATTAGGATGTTCTAGGATGGCTGGTGAAGAATGGGGATTGAGGGTTGCTAGGAGGTAGCATAGGTTTATGCTCCTCGTCGGGTGATAGTTTCAGTGTGCAACTACCGTTGGGCACTGCTGATGGGTGGTCCAAATATGGATATTTGACTTCCAAACTACTCTTGGAAGGACTGTAAGGAGCTCAGCTTACGCTGTTGATGGGGTAGCTCCTGTGTTACCGGGGGTGCCCGCAAGTCATGCGGGGAACCCGGTGTCGCACAAGCGTGCGTTCTCTAGGGATGTAGTCCCCAAGAGACCTAACCAGGGCGCTCCGATGTTGTGGAAACTGGTCGTAAAATTTGGTTGCCCGGCGCCTAATTTCGTCCTCCACGTACGGGAGGGACGAGGCTTCGTGCAGTAGTCTCGTAGGGAATCTACGGTATACAGAATAGATTACCCGAAGACCTCTATTCTGTATACGTTGTAGACGCAGGAGGTGGGTGTCTGCAGCCATGCCCCAGACTTCGCAGGCGTACAGGAGGATAGGGATGATGAGAGTTAGTTAGTTAGTTATTTATTTTAAAAGTATTGGCCTGGTGCCGGTACATTGGGCCCGGCTTACAGGCTATATTTACATTGATTTACAGTTGACTTTGTTCATATTTACAGTTTTCGCTATATACAAAAACCCATACGGTGACCATCTGTAGGTCACCGAGAATAGTTTTCTTTTGTCTTTTGTCTGTTTCGTCTTTGGGTTATATATACATATGTACATATTTACAAATTATATACAGACACATACACGCACGCATTCACCCACACACACACACTCGTACACACATACACACACATCTTCACTGGGCACACCAGAAATATGCGTCCCAGCGCACTACACTATTTACACTATGTACACTGTCCCGCGGTGGCAGCTCCTGAATATTTTCCGAGGCGAGGGCCTCTGCCGGAACATGTATGTGGCTTAGGGACGAGGTTGCGTGGACGCGCATTAGTCGGCGAGCCGAGCCGCTTCTAGAACATTTTTATCCTAGTATGCTTGCGGTGCTTCGGCTCGCCTTTGCCGATGTTAGCGATCACGTCATTTTCGTGGTTCCTAATGCGCGTCCATGCCGCCATTGCTCTTTTGTCTATTGCCTCCGCGATGAACGGGATATGAGTTTCGAGGTGAAGAGTTTGGGTGGTGGTGAGGAGTGGAGCAGAGAGGATTTTTCTGAGGGAGAGGTTTTGGAGGGTTTGGAGTTGTTTGAGGGCAGTTTTGGAGGCATTAGCCCAGGCCACACATGCATACAGGACCACCGAGAGAATAAATGACCTATATAGTATAAGTTTTGACTTTAGTCGCAACTGTTTACTACGGAAGATGGGGGCGCACAGCTTTAGCCGCTGTCTGCCTTTATTGGCGCTATTTTTTATGTGGGTGGACCAACACATTGTGCGGTCCAAGGTGACACCTAAGTATTTAACTTGCTGACGGCAGTGCAATATTTGACCATCGACCGTTAGGTCCGTTGCCAAAGTGTGACGCCGCTTAGAAAAATGAATCAGCTGGCATTTGTCGGGATTAATTTTGATTTTCCAGTCATGTTGCCATGAGAGGAAGTTGTTCACATAACGTTGCATTTCTGCAAGGCCGAAACGTGGATTTCTATGGTGGTTGTATATTGCAGTGTCGTCAGCATACATGGCGACCTTGCATCTGGCGTCCACTGGGAAATCATTGGTGAACAATATATACAGAAAAGGGGACATTATTGCCCCTTGTGGGACGCCAGCCCGCATCACTCGCTCCCGTGAGGAGGAGCGGCCCACTTGGACGTAAAACTGCCGATTTTCTAGAAAATTGTGCAGCAAGTATAGATAATTTTGAAGAGCCGGGAAATTGTGGTGCAGTTTATAAATAAGGCCATTGTGCCAGCACCGGTCAAATGCAGCTTCTACGTCCAGAAATAGCGCCAACGTTGAAGCCCCATTGTTAAATTGCTCTGTTACGTCATCAGTTAGTCTGAGGAGCTGTAGTTCAGTGGAATGTCCTTTTCTAAAGCCAAACTGTGAATTTGAGAGTTCATGTGTTGCGGAGACTTGTTTTTGAAGCCGAGAAAGGATACATTTTTCCAGCAGTTTACCAATAGTAGACAAAAGACTAATGGGACGGTAGTTTTGCGGTTGTCTGGTGCTTTTCCCTTGCTTTGGGAGCATGATAACCTTAGCTCGTTTCCAAGTAGAGGGGAAATAGCCTTGCTGCAAACAGGCGTTAAATATCTTTGTTAGTTGCACCAGAGCTTTTTTCTCGGGAGATGCTTAAGTTCCTCATTAGTCACTTTGTCTGGACCGGCAGCTTTCCCATTAGGCAATTTCCTAATGAGCTTGTAAATTTCCTGCGGTGTTATGGTGGGTAGTTGTTGCTCTTGCTTCTGCGCCACCCAGGTTTGTACCCATGTCTGGACCTCCCGTTCTATTTCACAGTTGGTCACTGGGTTTTCGGTGAATCTGTCTTGGAGACAGTCAGCGAAGACCTCGGCTTTCTCCTCTGCGGAGAAGTGCAAGCCGCTTTGAGTGTGCAGCGCCTCAGTTGCGGAGTTGACGCTCGTGGAAACTTTGAAAGCCTTGAGTAATTTCCACAAAGAAGAGTCCGAATGTGTGGTACTCAGCATTTTGTTTTCCCATTGTTCAGTTTTATTGATTTTAATTTGTTGCCGAATGATGTTGCGTAGCCATTTTGCTAGCACTTTATATTCAGGCTGACGGGTGTATCGCCACAGTTTTGTCAAGCGTCGTCTCCGCGCAATGAGTTGCTCTACCTCGGGGTACGTGCAAAAACCGGGTGGTCTTGTGGTGTATGTGGTAGCATTTCTCTTGGCTGTGTGTAGCGAGGCAGTAAAGTTTTCAATGGCGACATCTATGTCTGCCTCGCTATAGTATGACAGTCTGGGTTGCGCCATCCCGTGCATTTCAGTGGTGAACTTATTCCAGTCGGTCTCAGCTCTACTTTGAGGGCCAGAGGCACTGGCTGAAATGCCACCCTGTATGTCGAAATGCACAGGAAGATGGTCGGAGTCCAGGCTGTGATAAACAGTAAAGTTATTTAACAGTGTCGCATTTTTTGTTAGTACGATGTCCAAAATCTCAGCGTCAAAGTGCCCTGATCGATGCCAAAAAGTGGGTTCTGGGGGAAGATGTACCTCAATGTCATCATTATCAGTTATAAATTCAACCAGGAGATTTCCCGCCGCGTTTGCCAGGCGTGAAAACCACCAGGGGTGCCGGGCATTGAAATCTCCTGCAATTATAACGTGCTCCTCTAAAGCGAGGATCTGCTCGAGGTCTTGTGTAAAGTCTGGGGAGTTAGGGGGCCGATAAAGTGCTACCAGCATAACCGTTTTACTATTTACACGTGTTTTAAGTGCTGTGCACTCTAACGCTGCCATTACAGGCAACGTAACAGAAGCATGAGCAATAGTATTTCTAAGCAAAATAGCAGTCCCTCCCCCTTGTCTGCCAATTCTGTCGTTCCGAAAGATTTGATACCCCTGGAGCTTAAAAGTGTGCTCGTGCTTTAATTTTGTTTCGCAGATGAATGCGACGTCAATTTTGTTACGCCGTAGGTAGTTTTCAAGTTCGTGTTGCTTCCTGTGGATGCCATCTGCATTCCACAGTCCTTCGGCGAAGGTAAGTAAATGTGGGGAAGTTGGCGGGAAAGCGGCGTTTGGTGAAAAGTATGGCGCGGTTTTTCTTAGCTTGTGATTGGTCTACACTGAAAGGACAAGGCAGGGAATGTTTTTATGTTCTCAAGACGCACCATTAGGAAGCTTGTTTATGGTTTATGTACTGAACTAGTGAAAGTGATATCTGCAGTACTGCCAGGTTGTATTCGACAAACTATCAAGATCTATCACTGATTTAAGTTAATGTAGACTTCCCTTCCATCTGGTATTCTGTACTATGAGTAGTTTTCTCAGGAATTTGAAAATATACCACGGGCATGGAGAAGAAGGATTGATACGATACGATATGATGCTCCACGCCATTAGAGC